>BDIP01000347.1:0-20932 GCA_003568945.1 Kipferlia bialata
TTTTTGGGGGTGGGTGGCCCCCCCCCCCCCCCCCCCCCCCTGCCCTCTCCCCCATCCAACCTCTCCCTCCCTCCTACCATTCTATTCAGATTCTCTCTGACCCCCAGGCTTTGATCTTGACTTTACCCTGGCCCAGTACAACACTGAGTTCGAGGAGCTGATATACAACCTGGCCAGGGACTACATGGTCAACGACCTCGGGTATAGGGGACATACATGCACAGTCAGAAGACTAGTTGTCACACATGAGTCCTATCTATGAGTATGCCTCCGCTTATCAGCCATGTCTCACCCCTCAGATACCCTGAGATCCTCAAGGAGTGCAGATACGACCAGGTGCCTTTCTCTCTCTGTTTACTGTCTCACGGTCTACTTTTCTTTCAGTACTGTGCATTGAACACTCGCTCCCTCTCCATCCTCCCACCCCCCCCACCCCCCACCTTTCTGGATCTCGCTATGGATTTATCCAACCCCCAGATGTTCCCCATCCGGGGTCTCTTCCTCGACAAGCAGCTCGGAAACCTACTCAAGGTGAGGGGAGAATAGTATACTGTATCTCTCTCTCTCTCTCTCTCTCTCTCTCTCCTTCCCTCTATCACTTCTCTTTCTAACAGTAGGTTGACGAGTATGGCAACATCGTGATTGCCTCCCACGGCAGAAGGGTCATGAGCAGGTATACTCATTAGTATTTACACCTGTATCCTCACAGTATATAATATATACACACATTTCTATATACCTATGCTGCTATCTACATAGGGAGTCTCTACATCTGTTACCTTATTGCAAGGGAGAACAGGCACCACGTATATAAGAACGCTGTGCTGTCCAAGGAGGACCTCAAGTCACCCAGATACGCACTGCTTGGTAAGTGGGAGTGGTATCACTTATGTCTCTCTCTCATTGTTCTCTTTGGAGAGTCTGTTTCAATGCCTGTTTCAGTGCCTGTCCCTTATCTTCAGACCACCTTCTTTGCCGCCCCCGAGTCATATATATCCACAATCTCTATATATGTGGCTAAATGTGTCTCAGTGTCATTCACTCTGCCCAACCCCAGACACCTTCTTTGCCGCCCCCGAGTCATGCCTGGCAGCTGATCTGGTGGAGAGACTGGAGTCACTGCAGGCTATCAAGGTGGGTATAGTAATCACATATCATTCTTTACCTATAGATCATTACGTTCAGGAGGTGACTGCCTTCGATGCATCCAGTGATACCTTATAGTGATATAGTGAATGTCTCTCTCTCTATATGTATGATAGTTACCAAGAGTGCTCTGTCTGAACCCAGGAGGTGACTGCCTTCGATGCGTCCAGTGACGATGAGGAGGAGAGCGTGCCCACACCAGCACCAAGTCTAGGTATGCAATAGGATATGCACACATCTATATAGTATTTTCTACTATATACATTGTTTGTATGTCCAGCACCAAGCCTAAGTGTTCTATGGATAGTGTATATATATTGGTATGTATGTATATACATGCATGCATATATCCTCTCACTCCCAGACGAGGTCAGGAACCTTGAGAGAGGGAGGCTGTCCTACAACATGCTGCTGAGTGACCTGAGGACAGCCATGGAGCACGTGCACAGGAGGGACGGACCTCTCAAGGTGTGTCTCTCTCTATATATATATACCTCTCTCTCTCCGTCACCCTCAGATCCTTGCCATAAGCATAAGTCTCTCTCTCTCAGCCATATATGCATCTATATACCTCACCCCCAGACCAACACCATACATACCATCTCTCTCTCTCTCTCTCTCTCTCTTGCTTTTCCTTCTATACACATCTACCCTTACCCCAGACCATCACCATGCAGCACAGTCTCTCTCCCTCTCTTTCTCTCAGCTATATATACATCTATACACCTCACCCCCCAGACCATTACCACGCATACTATCTCTGTCTCTCTCTCTCTCTCTCTTTTGTTTTTCCTTCTGTACACATCTACCCTTACCCCCAGACCATCACCATGCAGCACTTTGACAAGTATGTGGTGCAGTGTGCCAGACTGCCACAGCTGCTGGAGGGGCTCAGGAAGGTAAGGAAGGTTGTTATGCACCTATACACTGTACATATACAGTACGTATGTACCTCTCTTGGTTTATGTCTCACTCCAGGGCGGCAAGCGCACCTTTGTCCTTACCAACAGTGGGTACAACTATGCGACCTCTCTGCTGGAGCACATCCTGGGTCAGGACTGGCGGTCATTCTTTGACTACGTCATTGTCAATGCCCAGAAGCCAAAGTGAGTGTGTATGCATATATCTGGTACTTATACTATCTATTCACAGTAGCCACAGAGAGTACACTTATTGGGTCTCTACCCCCCTCACACCAGGTGGTTTGGGGATGGCACCCCCCTGAGAGAGGTCAAGCACTCAGGGAGACCCAGTGTGGGTAGTGTGGGGAAGAGGATGCTCACCACCAAGGTACCCTCATACAGAGTAGCGACATCTCTATGCTATCTATTAGACTATGTTTATGTCTCACCCCTAGATCTACCAGGGCGGGTGCATCTCCCAGTTCACCAGGATGGCCAAGCTCCCCCCCTGGTCCGTGCTGTACTGTGGGGACCAGCTCTTCGGGGACATCGTCAAGCCTAAGGGTACGCCTGTTAGTTCTAGTCTTACACTGTGTCTTCATTCCTTCAGGATTTATAGAGCTTATACTTGGGTATGGTGATATCTCTGTCCCCCTTACCCCCAGGAGCCTTCTGGCGTACACACGTGTATTTGTTCCCCTTGTGAAGTTGTTATACTATTCCATATGGGCCTATTCTTCTTCCCTCTAACCCCCAGGTGCCTTCTGGCGCACATGTCTGATTGTGCCAGAGATCCACAGGTGGGACCATAGACAGTGTACTAACAATCTATATATGCACCTCTATAATTCTGTCTTTCTCACCCCTAGGGAGATCCGTGCCTTCGAGAACTCCCAGGAGGTGTTTGACAGACTGACCAACCTGGAGTTCCTGAGGTATAGTGTGTACTAGATATACACTATGAGCATCATATTGAATGGTTGTAGTGGTTACAGTGATATAGTAGTATGACTGCTACCCAAGTCTGACCCCCAGGTCTGAGATCTTCCGTGGCCTAGACATCCACTGCACCCAGATGCCCCCACAGGCCAAGGAGGTATACATGTATATATATTAATGCATTGATAATATGAGAGTGTAGTGGGTATGACCTCACTTGATATATACCCCTCACCCCCTGGGTTCAGATTTTTATATATATGTATGTGTGTGTGTATACATTGATATCCCGCCTTATCCTCTAGGTCCAGATATATATATATATATATATATATATAGATAGATATATAGATATACCCCTCACCCCCCAGGTCCAGAAGCAGATTGAGCGTGTGGGCCACGACATTCAGCGTCTCTTCTCCCATGTGTTCGGGTCAGTCTTCACCACATCATGGGCCAGGACATACTACTCAAGCAGGGTCAGCGTCTACACAGACCTCTACACTGCATCTGTGGGTAACCTGTCTGGATACCCTCCATTCTACGTGTTCAGTGCCGCTACGGGAGCCAGGTTCGTGTATTGTTGAATATATACATACATATTTGTATAGGCTCTACTTTCCATATATATTTACATATATAGGCACGTGTACCACTTCTGATTCTGTGCCATCGTTAGTACTACCTCTGTCTCTCTATCTATGGACATACAGACCCATACCTGGGTGTGTGCTGTTAATGCTCCCTGACCCCAGGTCCATGCCTCAACAGCAGACTTGACGAGTGTATTCTCTCTCTCTCTCTATACTCATATGTATACGTGTACTCTCTTTATATCTCTATATACGTGTACTCTGACCCCAGGTTCATGCCCCACGAGCAGACCAGAGCCAGGAGGCACAGAGAGGTCAAGGAGGTATGGGGCACACACACATATATATATGTATATACATATATTCATGTATATACATTGTATTCCTATGTATGCTAGAAGGCACAGGGAGGTCAAGGAGGTAGGGGTCACATGTATTCATATAGGAGGTATAGACGGGTTTTGGAGGTATATCACAGTGTCCACGTTGGCTAGTTCCCCCTCTTTGACGCTAATACTTCTAGGAGTTGCGTACCGGTGCCAACGTGAGCCCCTACCTGGCTCCTGCACCTGCATACTCCCCCGATGCATCACATGCAGTCACACCCATGGTATGTATATGTACATACAGAGACACTATTATGTATACAGATCATTGTTGTAAGTGACTAACCCTGTTGCCCTCCCACCCCCACGGTGCCCTATTCATCTATATGGACCTATAGTTCTTATGCCTTTCCATGTACATCTACTTGTAGCATTCTATCTCTCACTCCAGTTGCCCGGCCACCCCCACGGTGCCCTTAGGGAGGGTGGCATGACTGCCGCCTCTGCCATTGAGGACATCGAGCAGTACGAGGCATCAGGTCTCACGGACCATGACGACGAGGAGGGCAGCAACAACCACATGTCCCACCCAGGCTCTGGTGCTACTAGGACTACCCGCAGCATGCTGTCCGACATGACCCTCAGCGTCAGTGCATCCACACCCGTAGAGGAGGGGGTTATGGACTGAGAGGGAGAGGGGGTATATGAGAGAGAGAGAGGGTAGGGGGTTGATCCCCTCTATCCATGTTTATCAGCGGATGTGCGGTTCCACGAGTTGTTGTTTCTTTGTTAGAAGTGTGTTTATGTGTGTGTCTAAGCTTAGGGGTGTCCAAACAGTAGTATGTCAATAGATCAGAAGATCAGTCAGTGTCTATTCCTTCTTCACCTCCCCGTGTATGTCAGCACTCCAAGTGCCACATGACACCTTCATCTCTCCCTCCCCCTCTCTCATACACTCCATGTGTCTCTCCACCACCTGTCTGAGTGCCCTGTCCTGTTTGACCCACTTATATAGCTTGGTGTGTGGCTTGACATCCATGTCTACCAGGTGGATGCCCAGGGGGGTATGGGTCAGGGGGTCATAGTACACAAGGATGGAAGAGTCTGGGGGGTGAGGGATAGATGCGGTCAATACACCCGTATACTGAGTTGTCAAAGAGAGGGTATGTATGTACTATATATACACCCATGCCCACCCACCCATGATTGTCCTGCTGACCCAGTACCGCAGTATGTCATGTCTAGTCAGAGGACAGGTAGGGTCACTGGAGACGGTACCATCCGGACACCTGAGGGGTTGCACCCCTTCCAACTCAGACACAGTGGGGTACCAGGAGGGAATATCAGAAGAGGTAGATGCATCATCACCTTGGGTCTGAGTAGCTATCAGAGCAGCCCCACCCAGCCAGCCTCCCCCTCTCTCTCCCCCTCCCTCCCTCCACCTCAGCCACCTGTACATCTTAGGGAGTATCTGTGTATCAATCAGTGCCTGGCAGAGGATGGTCTCTATACCCTTACTGTCCAGAGATGGAGAAGAGGGAGAGGGAGAGGGTGAAGCAGTCCCCAATGGCCCCTCTCTGCTAGATACAGACCTAGGCCCCTCTCTGACACATATGTTGTTGGAGGGGTCTGAGACCAGGGCATGGATCTGGGTATGTACGGCATCAAGGGCAGAGGGAGGAGGTGAGGAGAGGGAGGCAGCAGCACACGCCTCCATCAGTGATATGGGACAGTATGCACCCTGGTGGGAGGCCTTGCCCTGGGGTTAGAGGGAAATATAGGCAGAGAGATTAGTAAATAGTGCGCATTAGCATCTGGGCACAAAGTATATGTATGTGTATATATACGTAGTGGAGTAGCCTAGAGTACACTGTACCTTATCTGCCTTGAGCGTCTGGTTGGGATGGAACCTGCAGAGGGGGAGGGGGAGGGAGGGGCCGGGGTGGGAGAGGGAGAGCTTGGGCTTGAACTCTATGAAGGGCACGGCAGAGAGGGGGTGGAAGGGGTAGAAGAGACAGGGGGTGGAGGGAGATGGAGCACCCTCACAATATGGGAGAGTGCCATCACACACACTGGGTACATATGCACCCAGACCACCCTCATCATGCATCAGTGCAGAGACTAGGGCAAGGGTGCGGCTGGTGGTGCAACGGCTGTCAGAGACTGGGCCTGTGTACACCTTGTACAGTCCCTCTCTCTCCCTCTCTAGAGTCTCTCTCTCTCTCTCTCTCTCACCGCCACCTGCTATAGTGACCCGTTCATCAGCGTCATCATCACCCACACTCCCCTCCCTCCAACACAGGACAGAGCATGTCCCACCCGAGGAGAAGGCCGAGAACGGAATGGTGAGGATCAATGAAAGAGGGGAGTGCTTGTCTAGCTTCGGACCTTGTTTATGTTGTTTTTGCCATACTCTATTCCATACTCATTCACTCAGTTTCCTCCCCTGTCCAATGATGAAGACTACCTCTCTGGGTAGGTCTTACGAGTATCTATACTTTTACAGTGGACGCTATTCACCTCAGGTGGGGTCCAGAGGGCAGTTTGGTCTCTCTTCTCATCTCACACAAGTCTTCCACGTGAGGGGGGGGGGGGGGGGGGGGGGGGGTACTCGAGGTACGTGGTCGAATACTGACGTCTACATACATCGACTTGTACCTGCAGAGCGAGCATTGCGGCAGGGGGTGCGTCCTGGACGGCAGGTGCCTGTGACTGCGTGTACTCGTCCTCCGATGCCTCATGGTCTGAGGATACATGGTACTCATGCCCCTCTGACCCCTCCTGGTCTGAGTCCACATCCGACAAGGACCCGGTCTCTCTGTCACACATACCCCCATGGGTGGGGTCAGAGGGGTCAGGCACCTGGGACCCTGATGCATTGTTATGCATAGACTCTACAGTGTGCAGACGCTGGGCAAGGCCAGCAGCCTGAGGGTCAGCCATGATTCAACTAAATATATATCAATAGTACATATATATACGCTCTATACTATTACACCCCCCCCCACCTGTGTGATGAGCCTCTGGAACAGGGCCTCTGCCTCCCTCGCCTTGGTCAGGTTCCTAGATGCCAGCTCTGTCATGTATAGAGTGGTGGTCACCAGACGGTCCAGGGTGGGTATCCGCTCCTCCTCCTCCTCCTCCTCTGCCTCTACCATATCCTCTGCCTCAGCCTCAGCCTCTGCGTCTACCTCTCCCTCTTCCTTATCAGCACTATCACCACTGGTAGTCGTGGCAGCTACTGCATCCTCAGTAACTGGTGACACAGGTGCATCACCAGCCTCATCGCTCTCTCCACTCTCCTTCTCTCCCTCTCCCTCTTCCTCCTCCTCCTCCTTCTCCTCTACTGCTGCATCCTCTCTCTGCTCTCCAGCCCTCTCTCTCTCCTCGTCTCTCTCCACATCTCCATAGAACCTACCGCCTAGCAGCTCTGTGCCCATTGGCAGGGCCACGTACACAGGGTTGGGGCTTCTCTTCAGCACCCTCTCAAACACATAGGCAGCCAGGTTCCTGATCGACCTGTCTGGGTCATGCCTCACCAGGTGGGCAGCAAGGGCCAGGTGGCCAGAGGGCTGGGGTGAGAGAGTGACAAATCATCGGTGCATTGACTAAACTTATCGGCACACACCCACCTTGATGAGCTGCCCCAGGATGAGGTTGGCCACCACGATCAGGGCCGTGTACCGCAGAGAGGGGTCGGGGTCTGTCAGGGGGGTGAACAGGGCGTCGATGGCATACTCAGCTGCAAAGGCACGGGGGTCACGCATGCCACTGCCTAGGGTCATTGGGGGGGTGGGCAGATGTAGGGATCAGCCATTACACACCTTACGGCCATGCAAAGGATGAAGAGAGACATGGACCAGACATCCAAGAGAGATAATCCTCCCATCTGAGACGCGTATTATCCATAGCCAGAGTGGCAGACTGACATCGATACTCACTAAACGCTACCAATAAGCCTCACCTAGGACTCCCACCAGGGCTGACCGTCTGACCGAGGGGGGTAGACTGCGCTGTGCGGCAAGGGAGAAGAGAACGGGAAGGGCCTGTGTCAGATACAAGATAAAGTAGTGTGAAGTATCCACCGATCATATCCGTGTACACAACCCACCCCCCCACCCACCTGCTGCATGAAGTCTGGACTGAGGCAGGACAGCCTCCCAAGGGCTGTGGTCAGCAAGGCAAACTCTGGGGCAGCCTGCCTTAGAGCCCTGTCTGCCTTGGGGGATGCTGCCCACCTCTGTCTGAGGGCCACACACCCCTTGAGACACAGCACGGCCCCAGTGCGCTGGGGCTCATCGAGAAGCACAGAGCGGCGCCTCTCCTGTCACGTTAGAGTGTGTATATATCCACTCATATCGACAATCATACTTGCCCCATACCTGCAGCTCTGCCCGTGTGTCTGCGTGTCCGCTGACCCCAGCCACCATTGCCTCCAGGGAGTCACTCGACACACCCCCTCCGGCTGAGGCCTCCGTCTGCTTCATCAACAGCCTCAGGGCCTTATCCAGCTGGTCGGTCTCCCCACAGGCCGTGAGGCCCCCGAGCCATGACAGTCTGAGGACACCCCCCACCGTCAGGCCGGACTCACCCGCAGAGGGGGAGGGCAGGATGCGCTGTGCCATCTGGATGAGTGCATGGTGCAGGGCAGCCTGGCCCTCGGGGAATGACAGCAGCAGGGAGGCAGCACAGTCAGTCAGTCTGCACCATATGACACAGGGCCCCACGTGCAGTATGAGCCTAGATAGGGGGGCGACAAACTCAGGGAAGGCTGTGGCTGTTGTACACTCCTCCTTGGCCCTCCTGGCCTCTGACATCTGGGCCAGTGCCTGTCTCTCTATGGATGCACATGCCATGCACACCCTGATGGCACCCTGCAGCATGGTGGACCCAGCCAGGGACTGCAGCACAGAGGGGCCACACTTCAACACATACTGGGTGGGTGAGGAGACAGGGATGGTATTGGCAAGTATACATGTATGCTGTGAGTGATTGGATCCATGACATTGCGAAAGTAGCACCCGTTGTACACAATACCTGTGATGATGGCTCAAACAGAGCCTGAAGGAGCATCCTCACCGTAGACAGGTCTAGCGGGATGGTGCTGGTGTGAGACTGGATGGTGGGGGAGAAAGAATACACGAGGTCACAGGAACACTATTACAGTAAGCACGACCCCCACCTGAACTGGGTGTCCAGGGCCTCAGCCACTAGTACCCCCAGGTGCATGGCACAGAGACGGGTGGGGGCGGCAGGGGAGGACAGAGCCTTGTTGACACACACTGCAGTCTGGAGGGGGTCCAGCACAGGGTCCTTGCCCTGGGGGTGAGAGGGGGAATAGATAGAGGTTTGTATATGCCTTACCTGCATTGATATGGAGAGTGCCCCGTCCACGGCTGTCAGCATCTCAGGTGCACACCTCTCCAGCATATCAAGTACACCACTGATGTCCACACCACCCTCACTCTCCCCCTCGCCCTCGCCCTCTGGCTGCTGGGGAAGGAGCAGGCTCAGGAACACCGACCTTATCCTAGCCCTTAGTGTGTCTGCCCCGTCTGCCGATGCTAGGTTGAGGGAGAGGTCGGAGTCTAGCAGGCCACACAGCGCAAAGATGACCTGGCCATAGCCCTCCACCTGGGGTGGGCAAGGAAGTGGTGCAGATAGAGTGGGCATATACACTAATATATGTAGAACGACACATGCTGCATCAGATGCCGCACCTTGCACTTGTGTGCCACTTCTAGATAGGCCAGGGCCCCCAGGATGTCATTGGACTTGGGGGAGTGCAGCAGCTGCAGGGCATGGTTGAGCACAGACCCAAACACAACAGCGGCATTAATCACCTGAAGTTGGGGAAGATGCACAAACTGTACCAGCTGTGTATACTCATATCCATATATAGGCACTGCCCCCACCTCCATCATCGTGTCCCTCTTGGCAGGGTCTGTCTCCTTGTCCAGCCACGTCTTGAGGTGGTACATGTTCATGGGGACTAGAGAGTACCGGCTGGTGGCCAGCATGCTGGCTATGCCTACTAGGGCCTGGGGTCAGAGAGGGGGGGGGGACCCAGTCAATCACATCACATTCCATATATATGTTGAAACTGTACACTGGCTCCCACCTGCTTTCTGACGTACACTGCCTTGTCTGTGACCCTGGGTGCCAGTTGGACCAGGAGGGGCTGGAACAGGTGGTCTGGGGTTGGCAATGACGATGGTAGAAGAAGGTCACAGATCAAGCAGATGTATGTGTATGTAATATGTCTGAATGATGGTCTTATACACCAACTAGCCACTCCCCCTCCACACCTGGGAGTGTGGGCACCACCTGGGCCAGGGCAGAGCACGCTGCCCCCCTCACATAGAGGTCACTGTCGACCAGCCTCTGGGACGCCCCAGCCACGAGGTCCCTCACCACCACCTGGGCCCTCTGCTTCTCAGCCTCACTGGACCCCTTGGGGGCATGGTCCAACCACTGCGCCACAGTGCCTGCCCCGGTGCAGCACACACGCACCCCACACGACCTGGCAGGTGAGGTGGAAGCTAAGGTGATAGTAAACATGTGTTTGTATATATGCATAATCATACATGTATATATATATATATATATATACATAATCATACCTGAGCTTTGCGGCTGAGTGCTGTGCAATGTCTGCCAGCTCTGACGACACGTGCCATGCGATGTAGGGGGCCTTGGTCACCAGTCTCTCGAGGGTGTCAGATACATTGGCAGGGGTGCCTGTGGACCTGGCGTCCACACTCCGGTACACGTCGCACAGGAGCCTGGGTGGTTAGAAGGGGGGATATGGAGGGTAGGTAATATCAATTAGTATATTAGGATAAGACACACACTGGCCCCACCTGGCCACCAGGGGTGCTGCAGTGCGTGCCTGCTCCCTGGGGTCTGTGTCTCTGTGGCCTGTATCACCATCAGATACTGATACTGACCCAGTCAGACAGCACTCGGCCAGACAGTCTGCCACCACTAGCCTCATGGACTGGCAGTGAGGGAAGGGGGGGGGGGGAGCTAGCATAATGAGTCTATACTTAGTACCTTTATCTGACAGAGACGGAACATCTCCCCTGCCAGGGGTATGTGGCAGGAGGGCACTGCCCTCAGTAGAGAGAGCAGGGAGGGGGCGTGGAGGGCAGCGCAGAGAGCCGGTGCCACGAGTGCCCCCAGCCTATCTGCGTCTGCCTTGGCACATCTGGCTGGGTCTGCGAGGTGTGCTGTGGCCAGGGCCAGGGTGGTGCACACAGCGTCTGAGGCCATGCCCTCCCCATCACTACCCTCGTCCTCAGACAGAGGGTGGGCAGCCAGCAGAGACACGACCCTGGGGGTGAGAGAGGAGTACACAGTAGTATACCAGACATATATGCATAGACTATCCAAATAGGATAAGTGCACCTGAGCACCAGTTCTGGCTCCATGTCTCTGAGCTTGGCCTGAGAACTGATGCAGGACGAGACGGAGTGAAGCACAGCCCTAGAGGGTGAGGGGGAAGAGATAGAGGGGGGGGGGGGGGGGGGGGGGGGGGGGGGGGGGGGGTGGGGGGGGGCGGGCGGGGCGGGGGCGGGGGGGGGGGGGGGGGGGGGGGGGGGGGGGGGATTCGTCACTACACTCCTGCATATACACCCTGTGTACCTGTGGAACCACATGGACACGTATGTCATGATGGACCTGTCGTCTGGGGCAGTGACCACATCCTCAGCATCGATCAGGACAGGGATCTCAAGGGCCTCCTCGGCAACCTGGGGTCAGGGGGAAGGAGAATACAGCTATGATAGGACGTGTGTGAGTGTACTGTACCTTGAATGCCCTGTTGAGTCTGGCGATGGACTGCTCCACATTGTCAACACCTGGGGTCAGGGGAGGCATGTGTGTGGGGATGGTCACAATGACACAGACACTGCCACCTACACACATGTTGTGCCTGTACCTGAGGAGACCTCCTCGGCCACCTGGGCCCTGACCTCCTGGTAGTCGGGGACAAGGGTGGGGTTGTACCTGGGGTGGGGATGGATGGATACGGTAGGTGCATCATTACAACATGCACACATGAATATATGGTTGTATATCATACACACATACTTGTGGAGGAGGGCCAGGAAGGCGAGGCCGTTGCGCCAGGAGGAGGTGAAGTTCGTGATCTCAACGCTGGGTGCGTATGCGGCTGTCATCCTCTTGCACCAGAGGAGGAGGCCCTCCTTGGCAGTCATCTCCTGGGGGGGTCAGTATCGGCATCAGCAAACAGGGCGCAGGGCATGGGACATGGGTGCATAGCAACAAACATAATACTAGATACTGATACTACAAGTGGCCACATCCTGTGTCACAGGGCTGGTATATATCGGAATCAGCCACACCCACCTCAACTGTGATTCCCTCGATCTGCACCCTAAGGATGAGCATCCACACCATTCCCAGGATCATCTGGAGGTGAGACACGGCTTATATAGCAAGTTCGGACTCGGGAGGCTTAATATAAGTGCATCAGTCCATCAGCGCACCTTGCGGTTGTGGGAGATGATCATCTCGTTGGTGATACCGGTCTGGGGCACACCGGCCTCGGCCATGAGCCTGGGAGTCAGGGTCACTCTCAGAAGAGGGGGAGAGGGGGAAGAAGGTGGGCAATGGGTATCCATGTCGTAATGTGAAGGTTCACTCAAATGGAATGTACAGCAACATGAAATGTCAGTCTCATATATCTACACTCACACACACACATATATATAAGTGCAAGTACCTGAGGGCGGCATCGATGTTCTCGAGCTTGTGGAACTTGAGCCTGGGGTTGGAGTGCATGGGCACCTCCTTCTGGGGGTGAGGGGCAGGAGGGACATTGGCAATGGCAGTCAATATGGAACACAAATACACATATATATAGTTAAGAATGAACCATCTTCGCATAATAGTTCTCCACTGACTCTGCTCACACGTCAGAAGCGCAGTTATAATCAAAGGTCACACAACACAGGCGATGAATGCCTGAGTGAAAGAGGAAGGAAACAACCGTCACCCCACCTGGAAGAGCACCTCACAGAGCTTGACCAGCTTGATGCCGTCCTCGAAGTCGGTGGCGATGTCCTCGATGGACATCTGGGTCTTGACTGGGGGTGGGGGGGAGGGAGGAGGGGGAAGAATGGATCAATGGGGTGGAGAGGAGGAGAAGACGCGTACCGAGCTGGGCATTGACCCACTTGGTGAAGGTCTTGATCTGGGGCTTCTCCCAATCGGCGACAGTGTGAAGGTGGCTGGACATTTGGGTAAGTTTGCTGGTTGGAGAATGGGGGCTCTGTCACGCCGGAGAGGATAAACCCTTGATCAGTTTCTACACGTCTCACTTTAAACGTCTCACTTCCATCACTGACTCAAAGAGTGGTCGTCTTCACCACATCCGGAACACTGTAGACTGCACCCAGGCAATGACCACGCCATCTGACCTGCTGACAGACAAGGTATGCCTATAGGAGGTGTATGGAGGTATATATTCGGTCTCTGTTGACTCTGGTGGCATACTGATGTGATATACAAAGATGATACCCATTGCCAGAATGACTGGCCCTGGCTGGGGTATGACGAGGCCAAGCAGGCAGAGATCCACGCCTTCGGTGATGGGTACCAGCAGTGGCTCCAGACCGCCAGGTATCAAAACCAGTATTGGTGTACTCCAGTGTTTCTGATACCGATACCGGTACCGAATATATATTCGTACCACACATTGTTTCTGTTCATTGAGTTTCATTCTGTCATTTGTTTCCCCATGTGTGAGACCGGGTATCAGCTACTTCAAAGTAGATATGGTAACAGAGCGAGTGACAGAATCAGTGTAACAATCATCCTTTCTTGACAGTCTACTGTCATGCACTCTATATCTGACTCAGATACCCTTTAGGGGTGGCAGTGTATGGTCTTGTGCATTCCATAAGTGTGTACATACCTCTCTCTCTTGTGTACATCCCCCCCCCCCCCTACCCTTCAGGTACCCCAGGGAGAGGGTGACCAGGGTGGTGTCCCTCCTAGAGGACAAGGGGTTCAAGAGGGTGGAGCTGGGGGGGGAGGCAGCCCTCAACGTGGGAGACGCATTCTACTACGTCAACAGGTATGTATATCCATATATATATGACTAATAATGTGTTCATATTGCATCAGTACTGGTACCACCCAGGCTCATCATAGGTCCCTTCCCATAGTATTCTCTACTGTGTTTTGCTTTGTGTCCCGACTGTTTCTTGTATCACCCCCAGGAACGTGTGCCTTGCTGCCGGTATTGTCGGGTCTAGCTCCCCCAAGGTAACCCCACTGTATTTGTAGTATATATTCATACTGGATATGACCGGACCAATGTCCAATCCCCCCCCCCCCCAACACGCAGGACACTGGCATGCGTGTGGTTGGGTCCCATGTGGACATCCCCCTGCTGGACCTCAAGCTGAGGCCTGTGCACGAGGAGGCAGACTGTGGCCTGGTCATGATGAAGACACACTACTACGGGGGGATCAAGAAGTACCAGGTAAGAGTCTATGTATGGGTATATGGGGGAGAGATGGGAGACGTGTGTACAGCGGGCCATTGGTGTGTCTCTCACACATTGTATTTACCCAATAGTTTTACTATACTCCATGTATCCTGACACCAGTGGGCCTCCATCCCCCTGCACCTGGTGGGAGTGGTGACACAGAGGGACGGGACCATCACAGAGGTCGACATAGGTGGGAGGGTGTGTGTATATGGAGAGAGTTGACATGTACTTCAGTCTCAGTACATAGGTCACACCACAACTCCCAGGGTCTCAAGCCCCTCTCATGTCAGGCTCTGACCCCTCTGACCCTGTGTTTGTGATACCCGACCTGCTGCCCCACCTGTGGAGTGAGGCACAGTCAAAGAGAACAGCAGCGGTACGGGCATATATGTCTATATCGGGTTAGAGGTGGACTAGGATGTCTTGATACCATTGTGTAAGAGACCCTGGATGGCACTCTCTCTCTCTCTCTCTCCCTGACTGGTAGGAGGTGTTCAAGGGCGAGGAGCTCCGGGCAATCATGGGATCCACTCCTGGTACCAAGACTGACGCGAAGGAGGGAGAGAAGGAGGGGGAGAAGGCCAAGCCTGAGTTCAAGAAGCACATCATGGAGGTGAGTATATCACTTAGGGTGGAGTCCATACTCGGGCGTGTGTATACAAAGCCTTATGCCCTCTGACCCAGCTGCTGCACTCCAGATACGGCATCACAGAGGGAGACCTGCAGTTCGCAGACCTCCACTTCGTAGCAGGTGTGGTACTAGTTCTCCATTATGTATTCGTATGGATACATTGTTTATTAGAGTCTATTTGATGAGTCCACATCAA
Source organism: Kipferlia bialata (assembly GCA_003568945.1). Lineage (NCBI taxonomy): Eukaryota > Fornicata > Kipferlia > Kipferlia bialata. The sequence continues at coordinate 15,259 of BDIP01000347.1, forward strand.
CCTCTCTGGATACATAGTGTGTATAAGCGGCTGACCCCAGGCCTTGCCCCTAGAAGGGTGGGTCTGGATAGAGGCCTCATCGGTGCCCCAGGCCATGATGATGGGGTGTGCGCATACACCAGCATCGACGCCCTACTCAAGGTAGGGACATGTAGTGTTGGTACTCTGCTCATTTGGGTAGATCTACAGTAGAAACACCCCATTCACATGAATTATACCACGGTTCCACTGCCTCCCGTCCCACCCCCAGGTCAAGGCCCAGGGCTCAGCCCCCAGTCAGACTGCTGTGTGCATACTCTTCGACAAGGTGGGTGGGGAAGTGACTTGATTGGATGGGTGGCCATGGATGCCAGCTGCTAGTAGTATATAGATGTTATTATCTCTCTGCTCCCCTCTCCCCCCAGGAGGAGACAGGCAGTGACGGCCCCACAGGCGCCAAGTCCCAGTTCGTCAGGTATCGGCCAGGGTGTACACCTCTTGCACCCTCTCCTCACACCCATTCTCTCTCCCACCCTCAGGTTCATGCTGGAGGATGTGATGGCCCGGTCGACATTCGGCGTGGAGGGCAGAGGTGGGCACTGACTCACTCATTCCCTACTAACTAATCCAGCGTGGTGTAGTGTAATGTAGTGAAGTTGAACCCCATCCCACCCCAGGAGTGTATGCTGCCTTCGACAAGACCTTTGTCCTGAGTGCAGACGTCAGCGCCGCAGTCAACCCCCTCTTCTCCAGGTGCCATCTAGGAATTGTATGTAAACATTGTCATGCACTCTAGCATACGTCACCCCACCTATCTATCCCCTATCCCTGCCCACCCCAGTGTGCACGATGCCCAGAATGCCTCAGTGGTGGGCAAGGGCGTGTCTGTGTCCAGGTTCACAGGGGCCAGGGGCAAGGCAGGCACAAACAGGTGGGGGGTGGTCGTGTCGACAAAGGAATTCGTAATTTCGATAAAGCCTACCCCAATATTGTACTGTTCCCCCAGTTCTCTGACCCCCAGTGCCTGTATTGAGGCCATGTGCCAGTTCCGGCAGATAGCTGGGGACATCCCGGTCCAGATATGCGAGCTCGGCAAGGTGTCCCAGTCCCAGTCTATATATATCTCCTATCCCCCTTGTATGTCTCATGTTCATTGGTGCCCAACCTCAGGTTGATGCCGGTGGTGGTGGCACCATAGCCAAGTTTGTGGCCAACTCCCTCAACTGTGACGTGTTGGACGTAGGTACAACAGCCTCAGTCATCAGACACTAACATTGTCTTCCAACACACTCTCTCTCACTCACCCAGGTGTACCCGTTCTGTCCATGCACTCTCCCTTCGAGCTGGTCCATGTGGCCGATGTGTACAACGCCAGAGAGCTCTATCTGTCCTTCTACCGCTCCTAGACATTGAGTATTGATTGGTGCCTTGTGTCATCCACCCAACTAAAGGGACAGTCGAGTGTTCGTTTGCTTGTTTCCACACAGTACCTGCTGTTTATTATGTTTGAGTCTGAAAACAGTATGGGATGTTAAACCTAATGTGAGTCACATAGGCCTGTGTGACACAGTGTGTCACAGGCTGTGTGACAATCAATGATGACAAGTCGAATCAAAAAAGGGGTTGGATCCAATGGCATTGGGATAGTCGCCGAAATGTCTTCAATCGTTCTCTTCTTTGACCAAACAACATGGAGCCCGTAAACGTTGAGCAGGCAAGTGTACACCGATGTGCCAACATGATGAGCATTGTTATGTGTCACGCCTCCTTTTGCTTGGTTTCTGTCTCCACATTTATGGGATTGGGTGAGCATTGGATTGTTGACATGTTCTTTGGCCTGTTTCTCACCCACAGACCATCCTTGAGAGCGTGCCAGCTGAGATGCTGTCCGCCGTGCAGGGCCGTCTTTTCGGAGCTGCTATCCCCGTGGTCGCCCTCTCTGAGGAGGTTGCCGCTCACGCCGAGGCAATCTCTGTGGAGCTCAAGTCCTACGACATGACCTCCCTTGCCCAGAAGGAGGTGGGTCATTCTACTATCCATTGTTTTCTCTTGTTTCTCCAGATGTCTGAATTTCTGGGTACCCTGCACATAGTCATCACTCACCCAGCCCTTCCGTGAGGCCCGTACCGTCAAGATCGCCGCCATCCAGAACGCCACTGCCGCCGCCACTGACCTCCCCATCGATGAGCAGTACAACAAGAACGTGGCCAGGCTCGTTGAGCTCTACCACGCCTCTATCAAGGCTGGTGGTGAGGTCATCTGCTTCCAGGAGGCCTGCACTGCCCCATTCTTCTTCTGCCTCAGGTTGGTATTGTGCCCCCCACCCCCCCGCACCACCCCCACCTTGTATCAGTCTAATTTGTTGCTCACTGTAGGGAGAAGCTTCCCTGGACCTACCTCGCCGAGAACGCCGAGACTGGTGCCACTGTCAGGACCTTCAAGGTATGCCAAGGAATTACCAACATATTGAATCGTTTGGCTAGGGGGTGCATCATCACTCATGCTAGGAGCTGACCTCCCGCGACGGATCTGTTGTGGTTCTCCCCATCCTGGAGCGCGACCCCCGTGCCGACCGCATCTGGAACACTGCCGTGGTCATTGACTCCGGTAGGTGCGTGGGAAAGGCCCGCAAGGCCCACATCCCCGCCGTTGGTGACTTCAACGAGAGGAACTACTACTCTGAGGACGTCAACCAGCCCCTGGTGAGTAGACATGAGTATATACTCATCTTTCAGTGTTCTACCCTCATAACCCCCCCCCCCCCCCCCCCCCCCCCCCCCCCCCCCCCCCCTCTCTCCCCCTCACCCCAGGTCCCTCCTGACCCAGCACTGGGACCACTGCTCTAATGGGAGGAAGAGTGCATCCTTCCAGAAGTTCAGGTATCCATCAGTCTCTCTCTCTCTCTCTCTCTCTCTATATGTGTGTGTGTTTGTGTGTGTTTGTGTGTAGCACTCCCCTGTCCGTCTTACCCCCCAGCCACCTCCGGTACTTCGAGGTGTCACTGATCGGACCCGGCATCAACACAGACGTCGACCAGGTCATGTAACAAGGGTGTAGAGGGAGAGAGAGAGAGAGAGAGAGAGAGGGCCTTGACCGACGGATCGACTAGTAGAAGTATGACCACGTCAGAGTCGCACACACGCCCCGGGGAGTGCCTGTATACATACACTGATACCTATGTAGAGCATATCTGCATACTATAGATACACGCATTGTACATACAATCAAAAATAGAAGAAAATACACACATTTCCTCTTTTGTGATGCTTGGTATGAATCGAGTCAATCACTCAAGGTCTATTTGTTACACACACACATCTCAAACCCATATCGGTACTCTCTCTCTCTCTTTCTCTCTCTAGAACACTGGTGCGTCCTGCTTGACGGAGGCCCTGTTCTCAGACCTGGCAGTCAGTCTCTCTCCCGCAAACATTGTATAGGGTACAGCATGCATGTACGAACTCTTGAGGAATCATCCACACTCATATATACCCACCTGTTAGTGACCTCCACCACATCCTCCACTCTACCATATCTATATACACATATCACTGTATGTTCATACAAATTAAACTACACCCCACCTGTTTGTCACCCCCACCACTGTGACCACCCTGTGTCTAATAGACCCAGGGTCTGACACATGGTGCTCAGGAGTGTGCATGTCAGCCTGGGGTGAGTGTTGTACATATATAATATATATAATAATACAATAAAATATATATTTTTTGTAATATATACATATAATATATGCATACACATGCACATGGTCTGGGGTGTGCATGTCGGCCTGGGGTGAGGTAGATCTATGGCTATATATCCATAGGTACACAGAAGTTGTACCATTTCTCATATCTGTATGTATACCTTTGTGCTGAGGGGTCTGACCCTGGGTCCGTTGGCCCGGGCACGCATCCTGAGGGTGAGGCAGAGAGAGAGAGAGAGAGAGCATTGACTTTTCGCTTTGGGGAGAAGTGCATATCAATATGGGACGATAATAAATGGCACGTGTCACTATATGTATACTGGTGTACCTGTCACTCTCCCTGGGCCATATATATATGCACACACACACACATATACACATCAATATACATATAGAGTATATAGAAAGCGTTCTGTGCCCTGTACCTGTCACTCTCCCTAGGCCATATGATCTGGGCCACACTCTTGCACAGGGCAACAGGGGCATAGGCAGCAGCTGGGGTGAGGTACACATGCTATAAACACACACAGAGAGAGAGAGCCAGATCGAAGGACAATATGGGTAATACCGTGACTCACACACATATACTCGGGATATGTGTATATACACTCTCCATACCTACCACCCCAGCCAGGGACAGCCAGTACACGGGGTCCATGAAACAGCGCATGGCCACACCTGGGAATGAGGGTCTAGGCAGAGAGAGAGAGAGAGAGAGAAGGAGAGAGAGTGTGTGTGTGAGAGAGAGAGATAGACTACTGCACCTGTGAGCTGTGGCATGGACACTGCCATACTAGATGCACCCAGGACATAGCTACTCACAGGGAACAGCAGGAAACACCCCAGGACGGCAGCCCACACGAAGAAGTCTGAGGCATTAGAGAGAGAGTGTGTGAGAGAATGAAGGGTCTGGGTTCAAGTCCCAACTGCAGTATTCTGACAATTGTGATTGTATCTACCTGCGACGTGGAAGTCGTGTAGCTGTGTGACAAGCTGGACCACCATGACAGCTGAGGTGTAGAGGAAGCCGAGCTGCCTCATGTCGGCTGGGTTGCCGTCCTAGAAGTGAGGGCATATGTAGGAGGAGAGGAGCCATGGATACTCTTAACTTGAATACTATTATTATAGTGTAAACTCTGAGTAGTGTACCTGTCCAATCCACCTCTCCGAGAGTGCCACTGAGAGGAACAGCATGACGATGGTGTGGAGCACAGCCCTGGGGTTAGGGACAGTATAACACACTTATATACATATATATATACGTGTATCAATACTTTGCGATGATGGTGTGGAGCACAGCCCTGGGGTTAGATAGACTACAACACCCACACCCACATACTAATCCACACATATATAGCTGTAGAGTACCTAATCATCCAGAAGCATATGGTGCTGAATGAGAACACATCGTCTGGGGAGTCAAAGAGCCACTTGCCAAGCTTGGCCACACCGATCCTGTGCTTCTGGACAAAGTCAGAGAGAGAGCTGGAATAAGGGGGTAGGGAGAGAGAGAGAGAGAGAGAGAGAGAGAGATGTGGAAGACAACGTCTGGTACTTCCTGTTCTGGGCAATCAGGAAATGATGGCTATTAGCCATACTACACACACACACACACACACACATATATATATATATGCGATTACACTTTCATATACAACCCACACTCACCTCTGGTACTTCCTGTACTCTAGGAGCAAGGGGTTGACTCTGCGTCTATCTCTGGAGGGTAAGAGAGAGAGAGAGAGAGAGATGTATGAATGTACACATGTGAACAAGAGTAAGCATACCTACCATACACCCTACACATCATACCTGTACAGACTGGGTGACGCGTTCATGTCACAGAGGGATATACAACATATGGATAGGTATACACTAAATATATACACTATATACACTATATGCACCATATGTAACATACCTGTATAAGGTGAGTGATGCGTTCATGTCGTAGAGGGATATATAACAATTGTATAATACACTATATAG
>BDIP01000349.1:0-12192 GCA_003568945.1 Kipferlia bialata
GGGGTAAGAGAGAGAGAGAGAGGAGGGGTTAGCGAGGGGGGGGGGCATACGGATAGGAATACTCTTATGTTTATCACTGTTAGATGTTAGAGATGCACTCCAGAGTGTAACTTGCATATACCCATGTACACACACCCATATATATATACATATGAATATATACACACACACACATATATATACATATATATATACTATATATACATATATACAGTCAAAGGGAGAGAGAGAGAGAGAGACAGAGAGGATATCAAATATACGGGTTATCTTGGTAGAGAAGTGGTGAATTCCAATACTTTCACCATTCTATATTATACTCTATACACGAATACATTATTGTCTTAGAGATGAGTGTCAGCATAAGAATTCTATTATCATTGCTTTCACTTGAAGTGGAGATGTATATTATATACTATACAGTATATTATATACTATATATATATATAGTCTATATACTGTATATAGTATCTATCCATTAGATAGATAGTTTCTATAACATACCTACTGAGTTGAGCATGTTTGGCTTGTCCTCATCTCCATCAATTCAATTCTGAAATATCTCTATACTCTTTACACTGCTACATAATTGTTCAAGGTTCAGCATAAGAAGTTTCTTATCAAGAACTATACATACCTACGCAGTTGAGCATGTTTGCCTTGTCCTCATCTCCATCCCCATTAATGGCTGAGTAGCAGAAGGGTAGGTTGAGGGTGGTGCACTGGAGAGTGGCCTTAGGCTGCTGCACCCCTTTTACATGGTCTTTTTTTGGGGGGGAGAGAGAGAGAGAGAGAGAGGGGGTGGTGCACTGGAGAGTGGCCCGAGGCGTCGGTTTCCCCTCCTCCTCTTCCCCTTCTACATTGTCTTCACATGGGTGTGGCGTGAGGGTATAGAATTGGCACCCGTATTCACGGGTCAGAGCGGCAACGGTGTTGTAGCTCACTTGTACTGCAGTAACAAGGCTGTCTAAAGGTGAGTAGTAGTCCATAACAGAGTGGAGTGGGGAGAGAGAGAGAGAGAGAGAGAGAGAGAGAGAGAGAGAGAGAGTAGTAGTCCATAACAGAGTTTCTTACAGAGACATACTATCAGAAGACGTGTGTGTGTGTGTGTGTGGGTAGGAGAGAGAGAGAGAGAGAGATATCAGAAGACGTGTGTGGGGGGGAGCGGGGGGGAGGGGGGGGGAGAGAGAGAGAGAGAGAGACTGATGGACGGGCATGTATCGAGAGCTAAGACCGCAAATATTTTACTCAAGTCTCACTGTCTATATATACATATATCTCTCTATCTGTACATACATATATACCTGGCGCCAAGTACCGCGATGGATCTCTCTCTCTCTCTCTCCCTATATATATATATATACATATATACCTGGCTCCAAGTACCGCGAGGCAATAGGATAGCCACTCAGGAAAGTGGGGGGTATAGGAGGGATTGCCATGATGGTATAGGAGGGATTGCCACTGAGTCTCAGAACACCTTGTTTAGTCTAGTTGTGGAAGGATAGAGAGAGGAATGAAAGGCAATTGTCACCGATTGGAGCCAATTTTGAAACAAAAGACAAGAAAAGGGTCTAGTCCCACGTCCTCTACAAACGTAATCGTCTCTCTCCCTCTACACACGTGCCCACACTGTTGGTACCCCTGTCAGCGAGAGGGTTAGACAGGAAGACACAGCTAGCTAGACAGAGAGAGAGGGAGAGAGAGACATGCAGCTTCAGGAGCCAATTTATGGGTACAGTTGTATGAGCATGGTAGGCTACCATACTCATATTATTAGATCTAATAATAATACTACCATTGGTAGTATCAGTCAGACATTCCCCTGAGACATATTTCCCTCCCTCAAGTAAATCAATGTAGAGACCCCATCGAATCGATGTGTTCACAATGTGAACGTCACATAGTATCTATTATCCTTGTACCATTCACTGAACGACAACCATAAAGCAATACGTGCAATAACCATTTCCCCCCACCTGCCCAGAAGGGTATCGCAGGAGTGAAATGATTATTGTACTTGTCACGGTATCTTCCAGTGAGTATCAGTATCATTTGAGTATCAGTATCACTTGAGTATCAGTATCACTTGAGTACAAGTATCATATGACGTCTCAGGCCCTCTCAGGCCCTGAGTCTCAGAATGCATCGACCTCCACAGTCACCAGGTGGATGGATGTATCTGCCCTCCCCCCCTGCTCCACGATGACTAGTGCGTCTCTGTCCCCCACACCCACCAGGTGGATGGCCTTGGTGCAGTAGATGTCGAGGTCCTCCTGAGGTGAGGCAAGTATATCTACTACAGCATTAGATACTAACCCATATATGTATATGGATGTATGTTTAGGTGTTCTGCATGTATTGGTACCCAATCTGACACGTATATATATATAGCTATATACTACCAACTATAGGATTGACTAACACGGTTGTATAATAAAAACACTTTGTATATAGCATATATTAGAGACACTATACAATATATGAATATGGTATAATATAGATAAGGGACAGCCAGGAAATGTGTACTTACCGCATGAATCTTCTGTTCCTCCCAGGTCCCATCTACGGTGTCCCACACCAGCATCTCGTTGAGGGACGGGGGGAAGAGTACGTGCCTAGATTGAGACCCAGAACCAGATATCCATTAGGAAATAGTGATTCAATAATGATAATGTTAATAATTGGATAAGAACGTGCCTGGGATGAGGATCAATGCCTAGTTATTACTGTTTGTTAAGGTTAAAGGAAGGTATAAGCCAAAGAAGCTACTGACACACACGTAAGACTAGTATCTGCATATATCCCAGCACATATAGATATGTACGATAGGAATATGCCTGGGTCGGGAGAGATAATGATGAGTATATATGTACATGGCGCCATGAATGCGGCGGGGGGGGGGGGGGCTACAGTACTCTACAGGACGCACCCATATACATACCCTCCCAGGAGAGCATGGCTTTCCTTCCTATAGGTATTGAAGCGATGCTCCCGTGTCTCCCATCTCTCCTCCCCTCCCTCCCCATCTCCTCCCTTGAGAGTGTACACGTGGTGCCTAGGTCCAGATATGAAGTGCACCTTACCACCCATCACTATCGGGAACTCAAGGTCTGTAACATAGTGCATAGGGGGAGTGGGGAGCTCGGTCAGGGCACGGGTACTGAGGTCGTACTGGAAGAGGCAGGGGGCAGGGAACTCATGGTACGATGAAAGGAGGATCTGGGGTAAGGAAGAGGATAATACACAACCTATTTCATATAGGACAGTGTGCCAGAATGAGAGATACAGAGAGGCAGATTGTCTCACCTTTCCCTCCACGAAGCAACCCCCCTTAATATCTCCGACTCTCTCCCTGGGTAGTACCCCCTGGTGCACTACCCACTCCCTACTGTCCAGAGAACAAAAACCACAAAAGGGTGTAGACATCAATCAGAACGAGACACGCAGTACACACTCTCCTCATGCACCACTGCTATGGTGCCACCACCGACGTCTATTGCCTGTGAGTGAGAAATGAGTGTATATAGTGGGGGGGGGGAGTGCTGTAGCACGTGAGTGCGCTTGACACCGACAAGTCGACATACTGGGGGGGTGGGGGGGGGGGGGGGGGTCGCCGCCCCCTTGGGGGGGGGGGGGGGGGGGGGGGGGGGGGGGAGGGGGAGGGGGGGGGGGAGGGGTAACAACAGACACATCGTGTATACTACAAACAATACTGACACATAGTGCTAACATACGTCCAACACACAACCCACCTTCCCCCCCTGAGGCAGTGAGTGTGTTCTGTCACAGGTGGCACAGTGCAGACGCTGCGGCTTGTGGCCTAGGGGTGGGTTGGGTAGAGACAGACTGGTATGGTGTCCACAACAGTACACAATGTATACCTATGAAGCGCATGTATCTGTGGCAGTCCCCGCACCGACTGAACACCCTGCCAGCACTGGCTATTGGGTCAAAGGACACTTCAAAGAGAGCATCCATGAGGGAGACAGAACCCACGAACCTAGGGGTGGGGGGTGGGTGGGCAAGAGACACACATAGTGAAGACACACTACTTGAAAGTGTATGCAACCCACCTCCTGAACCTCTGGTGGAAGTGACTGAGGGTCTCAGACACCAGCTGGGAACGGGTAAGCTCGCCTGGGGTAAGCATGTTGCACATTCAAGAAAGGGTACACGACTAGTGACTATTGCCCCTGTCGTACCTGTGGCCACCCTGTTGATCTGGGCCTCGATGGTGGACCGGAGGGTGGGGGCAACCAGGTCCCTGTGGGTGGGCAGAGGAAAGGAGGGTTTACAGTAGCACTTGTTTCCGTCGTCAATACAGAGGGGAGGTTGGGGGGGGCAATTTGTTGACGACACACATTCTCACCTATCAATGGCCTGGTACCCATGGATCAGAATGACACCTGGGAGTGAGGGATAGACAGAGTAGGTTCAGAGATATAAACACGTCACACTAGGCTTACGGCATATCAATAAGGTGTTGCGTGAGAGTGTGATCACATACCAAGGGGCGTGGGCCTGAGACGTCTGGACTGGGGGTCCAGCCTCACAAAGTTACGCGATATGATGTTACCCACATGGGTGGCCATGGAAGAGTCAGTGCCTAGGGGTCAGTCAACTGGTACATATACAGACGACTCACTCACATACACCCCTACCTATGGCGTGTGTCTCCATCTTTGTCAATAGGTCACTCTCGCTCAAGTGCCCTGGGGGCTGGGTCTGACCCTCAGTCATGCCCACATCTACTGCCTCCGTCACCTGGGGGTCAGGTGACATATACACACCATACAGTGTATACACAAGTAAGTACACACATATTAATATATATGTGTTAATATACCCACCTCCCCCTTCCTCATAGCTGGCAGTCTGTTGGTGCTGGGTATGGCGTCTGTGATGGATGCAAACCCTGGGTCCACCACTATGCTCCCAGAGGCACAGAACTCAGTGCCACCTGCAGAGAGCGTGACAGACGTCTTCTTCAGCCTAGGAGTGAGGGATACATCACTTACAAACACTCTCAGTGCAATTACTGAAGTACTACTGCAACCATTAGTACATCATGCCCCCTCACTTGCAGTCTGTGGCCAGAGACGCCAGGAAGTTCTTGGCCACTAGGGAGTACAGGCTCCACCCCTCCCCGGCCAGTGCCTGGGTGCACACACGCACAGGGATGATGGGGGGGTGGTCGCCCACATCCTTGCCAGGGCGGGGTCTGGGATGAGTATTTCTACAAATACCAGTGTTATTACTCGACTACAGTCTATGGAAATAGAAAAGAAATTAGAGAGTATATGTCCCACCTGAGCGGTCCGTTTAGCACTGTCTGGGCAGATGTAGGGAACACTGGTGAGAGTGTCTCCACCATGCCCCTGAGGTTGTAGTCGCCTGGGTATGCAGTGCTCTCTGTCCTGGGGTAGGACAGATACCCACTCAGGTAGAGGCGCTCAGCTAGGTGCATGGTCTCCTGGGGTGAGGACAATAGACAGGGAGAGACAGACAGAGAGAGAGCACCAGACACCTGGGGACTGAGGCAGAGCTTGGCGGATGCCTGCTTCAGCATGTCCACTGTGTTAAGACCAAGGGGTCTCTGGAGCGTGGCATCCTGCATCGACACAGACTCAACCACAACTCGGGAGGAGGACTGGGGTGGGGGAGAGAGAGTAGAATGAATCAGAGGGGAGGATATAAATGCATGAATCTGTGTCTCCCTGACCTCGAGTGCAGCCTTGATTGCATCTGCCTCCCCTCTCTTCATCGACTTGTGGGTGGCAGTGAACCTGAGGGTAAGGGGGTAATGCACACGTCACAGTATGAGGGCTCTAACTGATTTCACACATTCTAACACATCTCAAGGTCCCACCACTCTCATACTGCCACTGCCCCCCACCTGGAGTGGCTGTTCTGTCTGGCTGCCGCTATGCTCTTGGGGTCACTGACACTCCCAGAGGCAGGGAAGGGCACACCCAGTCTGACAGTCCAGAAGGGCCTGGGTCAGACGGGTATGATGGTTGATATACAAATATGTATACATATAGTTATACCATACAAACCCCACCTTGGCTTGAAGCTCTGTATGTCGTCGTGTCTCTTGACACAGAAGCCCAGGGTGGGGGTCTGGCAGGGGCCATAGGAGACCAGGTGGGTGTCGAGGTTGGCATACTTGCCCTGGGGGTGAGGGGGGGGTGAGGATATGAGAGCTAGGACTAGACCTAGCAGGTGTACCTGGAAGTATCTGGTGAGGAACCTGGTCCACGCCACTCCGATCTTGAGGTCTATCTCCTGCCGTGCCTCCACTGCATCTGATGCATCCTTGTCCGGCACGGTCAGGTGGGACATGGCGTCCTGGATGGCCTGGGGGTAGAAGGGAGGCTGGATACACAGAGACATATATATATATGCATGTTGAAGAATGGACTATTTGGTGAATACAAGATGCATACATACATACCTGGGGCGTCACGGCTGAGAACAGTGCCCGGTGGATGCGTCTGTCTGTCTGGCTCCACCCGAGGGAGGGGCACACGGTGTCCAGGACCTAGGGTGACACAGGTGTATACCAATGCATGTGCTACTCATTATGGGAGTGACTTCTTATGGCTTACTAATTCCTGTCATACCTCGAAGCATATGTTGTGCCCCTCTCTGTCGTTGTCCAGCATCAGCACCAGGTCTGAGCAGCCTCGGCACACAGACCTGGGGTATGACATAGTGGATATTCAAACACGAACACACATGAGCCCATACTAGAGGATAGAAAGTTAAGGCGTTGACACATCAATATTCAGCTCCATACTTGAGATGTGCCTCCATTCGCTGCTTGCCATTGGCACTCTCCTTGACTGGGGTGGGAGGGGGAGAGGGGGAGAGGGGGAGAGGGGGAGTAGATGCACATGAGGAAAGATATACATACTATTCATATATTGGGTTCCTTCCACAAATAATACATGAATGTGTATGAGTGGGTGCACCCTGTACCTGTGCCTGCCCCAAAGAGTGTGTCGGGGTCACAGTCCCATGACCGGAAGGGTCCAGTGAAGTCAATGCTGAACACTAAGGGTCAGGGGGGGGGGGGCAAGTTAAGAAAGATACTGGTCATTTGGAAGGAGGGATGATACAAGAGGGAATTTAGAGGGGGATGATACACAGAGACACATCCACCCACCATGCCCTGTGACGCTGCTGACCCTGTACCGCACTCTCTCTCCCTTGAAGGTGCCTGGGAACTCATGGATGGGGGTGGTTCCCCTAGAGAACTCCTCCTATGGGTCAGCAATGGTGGGATAGAAACAGATAGTTAGTATACACAGAGACTGGGACAAAACAGGGGAGAAGGAGAGGACGGGGGGGAGGGGGGGGGGGGGGGGGGGACTAAAGAAGGGGGGGGGGGGGGGGGGGGGGGGGGGGGGGGGGGAACTTATGGTTAAGATACACACCACTGCCCACCTTGCCGACTGGGTTGGCAGGGGGTGCCGCAGGCTTGGTCTGGTTGGACCTGGGGGTGGGTATGCAAATAGAGACAGCACCAATCTATATGCACACCTTGCATACTTAGTACACACCTAGGCCCACAGCTGATGTTGATGGGCACTATCACAGGGTTACTGCTGGCGGCCCCCTTAGGATCTGCCTTGCCCTCCTCACCTGGCATCACAAGGAGAGAGAGACAGGGCAAGGGTGTTTTTCTCGGCGATTTCGGATTTGATCTGTCGAACGTCGGACGTTACGTCCAATGTCAATGATACCATTAGACAGTCTATTGGATACAAAATATCAATACAGGTTGCCCCAACGTGACACAGGAAGGCATTAAAACAGCCTACACACCCTAAAACATGTGCTAGACACTGGAGCAGGAATACACCAAACCACCCTCACCCCTATGTCTCTCAGAGTATCACTCCCTGCCTCCCCCTCTCTCTGTCTGCCAGTGCATAGAGAGCAGAGGCCTGGCCCAGGGTGTGGACAGTGTCGGATAGCCTCTGTGCAGAGGAGACGTGCATCACGCTGAACACATCGGCGTCACCCTCCGCTGCGTCGGAGAGGTAGAGAGAGAGGTCGTCGTGGCAGGTGGGGGTGCTGCCTCTAGCCACAGTCTGCAGCATCGAGTAAACGTCTGGGGGGGTTAGTTGCTACACAATATACATTATAACATATATTACACTATAATCATATTGATAGTGCCCCACCTGCATTAAGTGCCTGTGCCTGTGGCGGGCATGTCTCTGGGTCAGAGTCTGGCAGCACGACACACATGCACCGGCCTATCCTGGTGTCGGGGAGGGGGCGCAGGACATCGACAACCTGGGGGTCAGTAAGGGAGTGGCAAGGTAGGTAGCGTACACTGTATATATATAGACAGCGTATAGTATACGCACCAGCACCACAGCGGTGGTGGCCAGGTCGGTGGGTCCCAGTCTGGTGAGGAGGTGGCTGAACAGCCTGGGGTGAGGGGCATGCTATAGAATGTGTGTATGGTATGTCTCCATAAATATATAGATGACGCACCTGTCGTGGTCTGTCTTTGACTTGACTGCCACCTTGGTCACATTGGACACGTATCTGGGGTCAGGAAGAGTGGGGTATATAGCATTGTCTATGTGCAGATCTATATAAGAATACCCACCTGCGTCCACTCCCATCTCTGCACAGCCTCCTCTCCATGGGGTGGCCACCCTGGGGTTAATGGAGAGAGAGGGTACATCTTGTGTATCTAAGTACACCGCGTGTACTATATATATCAAAAATATAAAATATCTGCAGGTGTCCGGCAGCATTGCGTCTCTGTGTACAATAGTTTTAGGAACAATAATGTACTAGTGTAAATACAATATAGTGTTTATGCATAGAAGATGGATCCTTTACCTGCTGGTCTGGCAGCATGGCGTCTCTGAAGACAGGGGCAGGCACAGGGGCAGAGTCCCCTGGGGGGGCACCAGACACCCTGGGGTCAGAGAGGCTTGGTGTACATGTGTAGTATTCATATTCCATCCCCCCTAGAATATAGAGCTTGAAGTCAATCATCATTACCTGTATGTCATTGCAGACACGTGTATCTCTGGGACTGTGTCTGTGGGCCCCTGGTTGAGTGCCCTCTGCACCAGGGCAGACCCAACGGCATAGAAGACACCCTGGCAGGTGAGACAGAGTACTTCACACAGCACCTAACAATAACTCAACTATAGGTACACATATCATAGGAAGATGCCTATAGAATACTATAATAGCCTATGTACCTGGTACCCTGCACTGTTGCCGAGGACTGTGGCTGCCTTGCCACATGACCTAGGCCCATGGGACACTACTAGCATACTGCCACCCTGTGATTAGTACATTGGGTACAAAAGAGGGGGGGGGGGGTATAGAGCAAGAAGGCTTGGGATACATGAGCACACACCCTGTACACCGTGTCTATCCCACTGGTGAAGAGGGGCAGTGGGCTGGGAAGGCTGAGGATATCAGGTGCGGCATAGGCTGAGTGACATGCATATCTCTGCACAGAGTCTGACGTCTGCACAAGCACTCCATCCTAAGGTTAGAGACAATATACAATAATTACTGTAGCTATCGAAGGATTCTTTTCGAAGGGGTCAGAGAGCGAGTGTGGGATGATGGCAGAGAACTATACCCTATCAATACAAGTGTGATGTATGTGCAGCTAGTACCTCCCCGCTCAGCCTGATCTGTGTCTTCTGTGTCTCATCCCCTGTATCCCTCAGCGACACATAGACATGGGACCTGGCACCATCCCTAGTCTCCCTAGTGTCTCTAGAATGGGTCTGTGGTGACAGTGCACTGTACACACTGGGCGATGCACCTGTAGCAGGCATGGGAGACCTGCCCTGCCCAGCTGGGGGTGGTCTACGCATAGGAGGGGAAGGGGGTAGGACGCGGTGGGGCTCGTGCATGAGAGGGGACTCCTTGTATGTGTCCCTACTATCTCTCTCCCTCGGTGGCTGTGCGTGGGGTGATGGGTTGTACACACTGCCCAGCCTGACTGGACCTGTGGGTCTCTCGGCTGTCTGGGCCTGGGAGGGTCAGAAGAGTGTACACCAACAACACCGTACACATACTAAATGATAATGGTATGCCTACCTCAATGAGCCCCGCTGCCACCCCGTCCAGCACCACTGCCTTGACATACATATATATATATATTCATATAGTACCACTTGCTAATAACTACTGATACCTATACTCACCTCAATCAAGCCCGCTGCCACCCCGTCCAGCACCACTGCCTTGACCTCCGACATCATGGTCCACACCCTCTCTGTCTCAGAGACCAGGCTGGAACGCAGGGCATCGGCCTCCTGTCTCAGGCCCTAAGGGTCAGAGGGAGACAGCTATATACATATGTGTATACGAGAGACAGAGAGTGATAGAGAGAAGAGCCCACCTGCAGGTCGTGCATCACCCTGCCGTACTTGGCTGCACCCACACCACCCTGGGCAGCCAGGGCCTGGGAGTGAGAGACGCACAGAGAGAGAGCGCATCAAACTCTATTTTTGTATGTATGAATATATCAGTATACCTTGAGGTGTGAGAGTATGGCCCCGTGCCTCTCTGGGCTGTACTCCACATCTAGTACATCACACACCCCATGGGCAAAGGAGGTCAGGGACTCACACTCTGCACCCCTCTCAGCGTGTGAGGCACGGTCACGCTCAGTCTCCATCCTGGGGGGTTAGTTAAAATAATTAATATGATAATTAATAGATGGGTAGACAGGGTACATATACACACATGACTGTACCTGAGTGATGCCAGCTCTCTCTCCAGACCCTCTCTCTCCCTCAGGGCTAGTTCTCTGGAGTGAGAGGAGCATACAAGCACCATACAGTATCTACATCTTCCCGAGGTCGCATTCTGACACGTCCAGGTTTCAAATTGAAATCATGTGAGAGGTTGCCATGACAGAGAGTGGCCATTGCATCCCCCACCTGTCCTTGAGTGACTCCTCTGTTACTAACTGATACATATCCAATATCATATGTATATATATATATATGCTATATATATATATGGTATACCCCAACCTGTCCTTGAGTGACTCCTCGGCAGATGTCCTCAGGGCACGCTCTCTCTGGACCTAGGGTAAGACAGATGAATATATATATCAGAATGATGGAGAGTGATACATATACTCACCTCGGCCTCCAGACCCTCTATCCTTGTTAGTAGAGGCACATCATCCTGTGTCTGTGCCTCCTGTGCTGTCTGGAGAGACAGGAGCATGGCCTATAATTAGACAGTGCATATACAATAATAATCACTGTATATATACATCATCTACAGTGAATATTATACCTCAGCCGATGCCAGCTGTGTCTGGAGGGATGCCTCTCTGGCAGCACTCTCTCCAAGCTGGGGGTGAGGCATATACGGTTGTAGTGTATAGTATACATGGGGGATATATATATGTATATAGTACCCACCTGTGCCTCCAGCATGGCTGTCCTATCCACCCTCTCTCTCTCCACCTCTCTCTCCCTCTCTCCCTGGGCGACTGGTGTCCGTGGCTCCACCTCCTGGGCCACCCCACTCTCTCTCTCTCCCCCTCCCTCCACCACTATCCCCCCCACTCCCTCCTCTGCGATGGGGGACAAGGGCTGCGTGGTGGACAGAGAGAAGGCATCTCCCTCCCCCTCCACCCCCTCTGCCTCTCCCTCTCCCTCTATCTCTGGGGTCTCCTTACTGATAGGACTGGCACTGGTGGCAGCCTCACGCTTCTCCTTCTCCTCTCTCTTCCGCTGGGCCTGGAGGGGTCAGAGACACCTCTCACTCACAGAGGACAGAGAGTAGTACTTATGGTAAACAATATAGTATACATAGGCCTAGTATAACACACCTCCTTCTCTAGGTCTGCTGACCCAAACCCTTCCATGGCGATGGAGGACCTGGGGGGAGAAGGAGAAAGAAGAGAATGAGAATAGAATGGGAGTTGAGTGTCGGGATATACACACGTATGACACCATGCCACACCTGTGTCTGGATGCGTTGGCAGGACTCTGCCTCCTGACATCTGTTGGGCCCAGGGTGCTGGACAGCACAGAGGAGGTGCGCCTGAGGGTAAGAATGATATTGTATGTATTCTAGTATGTATAGTAAGTAGAATGACAGGGCAGAGGGGAAAGGGCAGAGGGGGGGGGGGGGGGGGAAAAATAAGTCAATAGGGGGGGGACC
>BDIP01000350.1:0-10500 GCA_003568945.1 Kipferlia bialata
CTTGGAGAGTGTCTGGTTGCTGGACTTGAGGCTAGCTATCTCTAACTTGAGACTAGCTATCTCCTTGTTGAGTGAGGTGACCTCGGCTGTGTTTCTCCTCTTCTCACTGTCTCTCTCCCTCTTCTGCTCTTCCACAGTCTCCTTCTCCTTCTGAAGAGCGCTCTGAAGATTAGCAACTCTGTTCCTCTCTGTCTCTAGATCACTCTGGGTATTGACAACTGTCACCTCCAGAGACTGTGTCAGCTCTCTCTCCTTCTCTAGTGCTGCCTGTAGACCGACCACCGTCTCCTTCAGTGAGTCGATCTCCTCTCTCCCATGCAGCCTCAGATACTCAGTATCCTCTCTCTCCCTCTGCTCTCTCTCCTCCTTCTCTCTCTCTTCTCTCTCTCTCTCGAGTCTCTCCCGCTCTGCTCTCTGTCTCTCTTGCTCCTCCTTTCGCTTCTTCTCTCTTTCCCGTCTCTCCTTCTCCTTGATCTCCTTTCTCTCCCTCTCAAGTCTCTCTCTCTCCTCCCTTTCCTTCTCCTTTCTCTCTCTATCCTTCTGCTGCTTCTCTCTCTCCACTCTTGTTCTCTCTCTCCTTGCCTTCTCCTTCTGTTGCCTCTTCTCCTTCCGTATCAGATGTGCCCTCTTCTTGCCGCTGAGACCCTGCATCCTCTCGGCCTGTGATATTGTCCTCTGAGTCCCAATACCAGGTTCCCCATTGGACTGGGGTTAGAATAATACTAGACTACTATACATGTGCTAACGAACGTGACACTGCTCAATGAATCGCTTAAAGTTGAATATATGAGAAACGTATATTCACCTGCATGCTAGGCATTTGCGGACACTTGGACCTCAGGTATGCTGCTCCCTCAGCTGTGATCTCATTGTCATCAAGCCACATCTGGCATTAGAAAGTTGTTGAAATTCAATGTAAATATTATATTATAAATACTAAATTAATACACATAGATATCGATACTTCACAGTACAAGTCGTGGATCTTGATTCAAGAAACATGATATATCTCATATTGCATCCATTCAGCACTAACTAAGCTTTCCGTCTACATAACAGAATTCGGAGCAGAAACAATTCCTATATCCACTACTTCTCTGCTATGTCTACCATCATACCTTCGATAGGCCTGGTGTTGTGTGGGGTATATCACATAGAGCCTTGGCGCCTTCGTCTCTGATGTGGTTTCCCTGGAGATTCAACTGGGGTCAAGATCAACAGAGAGCTGACAGGAAGTAGTCATCACGGACCAACAAGGCTTACAGCAGGTACATTACCTCCTTGAGATCTGGCAGGAGATACGTAAGATGTCTCATTTCTGCAGCTACTCTATCTCCCATCCCGGTGCTTGACAGATCCAGCTGAAGTTACAATTAATTGTTGCTCATTCTTAATAACATAAACCCTAGACGAATACAGGACTACTCAAGAACCACTGGAAAATATCATCATATACTAGAAATGAAAGCCAAGACCAGTATGACATATGGCTCTACTACGTACCGACAGAAGACTTGGCAGATAATACATGGTCTTGTAGAGTGCGATTACTCCTGTGTCTCCAATGGGAATGTTGGCGAAAGACAACTAAGGTGAGTCATGAGCCTAAGTGTCTCGAATATGTAATTGGGCCTGGATGCTAATAGTATGGAATACCTCTCTACCCTCAGACTCCAACAACTCTTTGACTGGTTTCACAACCGACTCTGGGGACTGTTGCTCCCATGGCTCCCACCCCTGCCAGCCTAACTTAGGGGGATACTTCTGGGAATCAGGCTGCTAATAATGGGAATGAGACATGTATTCAGAGAAAGCGGTTCCTTCAAGAATCTCTCCCTTCGCCGTACCTTGAAGTCGGACAAGAAGCTGCTGAGGCCCTTCACAAGTGCTTTCTGCCCCTCAGCCCCAATATTGTTATCATCTAGCCTCAGCTTAGGTAAGAAAGAGTCAGATAAGTATTGTTAGGTTAAGAGACTATTCATTGAAAATGTGAAGAACACTCACATCATGGAAGGAACTCTCCAAGCTGGAGATGGACTGTGATAGTGCGATGGCGCCAGCGTCTCCAACATCGTTGCCACAGAGCCACAACTGATGTGAGTTTATAGAGAACACACGTGCAATGTTAGGAAAGGACGCATGTATACATTATACTGAAAATGCAGTCACTTACTTCTCTCAACCCGAGTCTTTCGGGCAGTGTCCTGGATAGAGCGATAACACCCTTGTCTGTGATACCGTTGCTAGACAGACGCAGCTGGTATTAGTATGGTAGAATCATCTTTACAATAGTGCATACTGAATCTAGCTTCAATATCGTTGAGGATTGAGGCCACACCGTCTGAAGGTGTGTCAGGTGGGGCAGCACATCAGCTAATCTGGATACCCCATTGTCACCCATACGATTCCCCGCAATACAGAGCTGTGTGTGAGTATATGGACCATACGATGATTCAAATTGGCTCTAGGAGATACAATATGTATCTGTAACAGAAAGGTGCTATTCCAGCTACTTGCCTAGTATTACTACACATACTAGCATCAAATAATAGTGTAAAATAATATACCACGGAGAGAGCAGGCAATCTAGGGAGCGCATCAACAAGCCCAACGGTTGCACTTTCACTAAACGGGTACCCCGAGATACTGATCTAGTATGAGTCCTGAGTGCACTGAGAGTATATATACCGTATACATATACAAGTCACTTAAAGAATGGTGATGGATGTATAGAAGGTACTGTTAGTTTCAATCAATGTAATAGTGGCCCAAATCCTACCTGTTCTAATCCCGTGGTCTCGCCAATGGCCTCAAACAGCAATTGCATACTGGGGTCTCCAATAATATCTCCCGACAACGACAACTGATATAAGAAACAAATATCATCTGATGATCATAAATCATTCAAAGTAGAGTCAGTATTAGTACACGTAGCGCGATCCTGTCAAAAATTTCATGTTCAAGCAGCTAGAGTTCAATGGGTATGTTCAATTGATGTCCAATAGGTGTTCAATGGCCGTTCACAAGATGTTCAATACCTTAGTGAGGTGTGGCAACCGGTACAGCGCCTGGAACAATGCAGTAACCTCCTTAGCGCCAATATCAACAGTGCACTGGAGCTAAAGTTAGATCAAATGCCCATTCAATTGTATTTCCATAGAATCCACGACATGTCAGTAATGCTATTCTGTCACCACGGGGGCTCAACAATGGCTATCTTAACACTGCTGATCACGTACCAGTGTTCCGTCTCCCCTTTGGCACTGTTTCACTGCCTTCACAATGGCCTGATGGGACTTCTGCTTCCATGCCGGCCAGCCCTGCCAGCCGATACCAGGGTGGTCAGTGCACTGATTATCAATAATAATTATAGAATACAATAACTATAAATACTATTTACAATAATAAATACTATATACCCTACCACCCTATGCCAGGGTGGTCAGTGCACTAATTCTTAATAGAGAGAGGTATATAATGATAGAGGTACAATATGCGGCACTACATTAACGGAGAGACAGAAATAGGGTTATATGCCAGGGTGGTCAGTGTACTGAGTATTCGTAGATATATTGATTAATAGATATATATCTGGTAGATATTTAGATATATATCTGTATACAGGCTAATAACTATATATACCGATAGAGTGAGAATGAGAAAGCAAAATTACCAAAGTGCACTGAAGGGATGTATATGGATATAGAGAGGGAGAATAGAGAAGAGAGAGGAACAGAGGCAGAAGGAAAGACAGGGATATATCATATATTATATATGTCAGGGTGCGAATTGCACTGATGGTGGGGATAGAAATTATACACAAATTATACAGAGACGTGTACATATGTATATATACCATATATAGAGAGAGTGAGAAAGAGAAAGAGAGGGATAGGGTTATTTAACAGGGTGCGCAGTGCACTAGAGGTGCGTAAATAGCGCTGTACATAGAGAGAGAGAGAGAGAGAGTACTAACTAATTGTGTACTATTCACTCTACTACACCACGTACCTGCATACTGCTGAGTATATATACATAATGTATATGTATATATGTATACACAATATGTATCTATTGAGTGACATTGTGTACAATCCACTACCGACTACTAATTAGTACCTGCATACTGCTCAGGTGGGGGAGAGCCTTGGTGAGTGCTGAATCACCCTTGGCGCCTATCTCGTTATGATCCAGGTAGAGCTGAATAATGAGACAGTCAGTGAAAGCTAACTATTACTTGTATTACACATAGAAGATGCACTCCGATGTTCAGAATATGATGATCGCAGCATCAAGATAAGTGCACCAAAACATTGGCCAATGGATGGCACTTTGCTGCGGGGGTACACACAGCTAAACTTACCGTTTTGAGAGCTGGCAGCCTGGCAAGTGTCTGTGAGAGAGCAACAGCCCCAGAGTCTCCAATCTTGTTATCTGAGAGACACAGCTGTAGTTAGAGCTCTGTCCATTCAATATACATGTCATTCCTGACATGCGAGTCGTTTAGGAATACTATTTGACGTACCGTCTCTAGAGAGGCCAGATTGGATAGAGCCTCTGCAAGATAGGCAGCATCACAGTCGGTCATCGCAGTGCTTCCCAGGTTCAGCTGATGTTAGTATATATGCACTTCAATATTCTATACTATACTGTAATACTATATTACACCATACTCTGTATTGACTCAACGACATACAGAGAACGATGAGAATGCATCAAGGAGGAATGAAAGGCAGTTCCCTTACTCAATAGAACCACTTGTGTCTGAAGGCGCTTCGCAATATCGCACAACGCAATACAAGCAATAGTATGATGCTTGTATTGTGACGGTCATACTCATCAAGTGAGTGCATGAATATGTCGTACTAAGGATACGGCAAGGTATGGAACGAAACCTACCTCTCTTAGACTGGTAACCATCCCAATCGCGTTGAACAGATACTCCTTATTCCACGGATCAAATCGACTTCCATCCAATGATAGCTGTGATGAGTTTCTACCCGATAAGACAAAAGAAATACAGTGAAGATTGTAGCAATGTAGACAATTAGGTGTAGGGAAAAAAATCGAAAAATAGAGAAAAAAGCATGAGTGGCATATGACTCTCAACTCACCCTACGGAGGGTGGCCAGGTTTGCGAGGGCCTGCATAAGGTACTGGGTATCTTCTCTACCCATCTCGGCATCTCTACAGTTCAGCTACGGTAAGAACAGACACACACACACACGTATATATACATATATATATGAGTGTTTATTTATATATGTATATATGTAGGATGCACCACACAGTATTCATATATAAATTTCATATACATTCATACTGATACCGCAACGATTACAACATATATCAACAGAGAGACTACATATAGAAACTGTTCCCAATGAAGAATCCTGTCATTTAGTCGCGAGAACATTGTATAATAATTCACTGATCACATTTTGTTATATATTCACACACATGTGGGTATGTATCTATGTATATACAAATTTACTAGTATTAGTTACAGTATACACACACACATATATATATTTACAATTGTCGGCCGAAAGTGCCTCTATCGCTCCGAACAACACAGAGTACTTCTCAATTCAATAATAATAGTGATAATAATGTGTCAATGGATATATATATATATATATACATTTACCTCTATCCCTCCGTTGTCTAGGCACTCTCTGATATACATCCGCCTTGTCTGCTATCTCAGGATATGATGGCTTAGAGCCTTCTCCCCATTCACATGGTGGTTCCGGGTAGACAAGCTCTTCCTGGAAGTCAAAACCAATACACGAATGCATAAAGGTATTATTGTATGTATATATATATGTGTGTATATATATAGAGAGGGAGACACTCTCTCTCAGAGAGAGTTCCTGGAAGTCAAATCCAATACAAGAATGTATAGAGGTACTATTGTATTTATGTATATAGACATATACATACATATATATATATATATATATATAGAGAGAGAGAGAGGGAGAGAGAGAGAGAAAGAGAGACATACTCTCCCTGGAACCTACCGACCAGGTTCTGAGGGAGATGGGAGAAGAATAGTAACATGGTACATATGTAAATAGTTATATATAAAAATAGTTATACTAGTATACATAGATGTACACAAAGTACTATTATATATATATATATACATACCAATGGCATGACGGAGTGTGTGGCTTACTGACACACACTCTCAATGTGTGTGCCTTTCTGTCTGTCTCTGTCTGTCTCTCTCTTTTCCTAATTGTACAAGGGTCTGTTCCAGGTTGGAATGTTGGGTTAACTAGTGGAACTGGCGGTCAGAACTATGCTATGTGGAAATAGAAACATGTCAAGTAGTTTGGAAGGTGGAGTAGTATTGGGGCGGTGAGGCAAAGCTGAATTAACCATATATACAAAAAGAGAAGTACATAGAGAGAGAGGGATAGTCGTAATGAGGGCTGTGAGTCAGAGCTGTAATGTTCAAATTCAGTTCTTTAGTTGGAACACAAGTGAATGGAGAGAGAGGGAATTCCGAGAGCTAATCTGAGTATATATATAACAACGGAGAGAGAGACAGAGAGAGAGAGAGTAGTCTGGTGGTAGGGATGGGGGAGAGAGTGAGGGGATTGGGGGAAAGAGAGAGAAATAGAACGGAGAGGATGAGACAGAGACTGAGAGACTGGAGAAGAGTGAGAGAGTGTGGAGGGGGGAGGGGGGAACACATACTCATGGCATGTATATACTGTTCAAAGTGCACTATAACCACCCCGTGTTACCACAATGAGTGGAATACACAATCAGTATTGCCATATATACATATATTCGATTCCAGTTCTCACTCTTATGCCGTATAAGACTTATACGTGTGACAAATATCCCCCCCCCCCCCCCCCCCATTTCTCACCCCCCCCCCCCCCCCCCCCCTCTCCCACCAACATTATGATACTTATTGTCCAGTTAGCTCTCCTTTCTGCGCTCTAGCGGTGTCCCCAGAATTCACCAGTCCCCCCCACCCCCCTTCCTCCCTCTCTTCTATACCCTCATGCCTGGCCCTGCATGATATTGTCATCTCTCTCTCTCTCTCTCTATATATATATATATTTGTATATATATATATTTGTATATACTTATATATACTTATATATATGTGTGTGTGTGTGTAAAATGTAGCACGCTGAGCCTGAGCTGCCACCATAATCTTCACGTAAGTACACTGAATACCTTCTATATGTACTTACACTAACCCCCAGAATCACTGACCTGCACCTGACAGTATGTATATATATATATATTTATATATACTATAGCACAATACCATCTTTCTATGTGTATATACTAACCCCCAGAATCACTGACCTGCACCTCACAGGATGTGGTCTGTTGAGGAAGGAGATCATGGGGGAGATTAGGTATGTAGTAAAGGTAGTTTATAGTGATAGTGCAGCTAATGCTTCCATATCTCTCTCTCAAGATATCTCTCTCTCTCTCCCCCCCCCCATCTTACTTTCCCCTCTCAGTCATAATAATAATATCGAATAGTATTGTATATGATTTGTAATTAACCTCAGGTGGTTGGTTCAGAACTATGCACCTGACCTTGTCGTCAACACAGGTAGGAAGAGATACCCATATATAGTGTATGGAAATGGGCAGCCTATTGCAATACAACGTAATAGTATATATTTGTGTTTTGCATATCATCCCTGACCTGGTCGTCAACACAGCTAGGAATGGATATATATATATATATATATATATAGTGTCGATATATATACATACAGGTATAGATATATATCTCCCAATGGTATCATTGAATGGTAGTCTATAATGGTGTGCTGTTGTATATTGCTATATATACTGATATCGTCCCTGACCCGGTGGTCAACACAGGTAGAGTTGTGGTATATACCTCACCAAGTGATATGTACTATTAGGCAAAGTACCAGTGTTTTCGACATCATCCCGCTCTCTATAACAATGCTTGAACCTAGCTACGAATGCTTACACACAGGTGACATTACTTCATGCACGGCCAAGGTGACCCAACAGGTGAGAGGGAGACATCATATTAGAAAGATAGATATGTATATATGAATACATTTGACTTGACTTAGAAACACCACTATATTGAGAATGACCGGGGGGAAGAGGGGAATAGGGAGAGTGGGAACAGCTGGTGCCATATTCTAGCAGGCGCCTACGCGCATATATTCATCTACCATGAGTAATCGTCTCTGATGGTAAATCCGCTGTAATGATTGTATACTCTTCACCCCGCCAGCATGTCGATGTGTGTTTGGGTATGTCACCAAGAGAATGGGTATGCTCGTGACCTATCTATGTCTAAGACAGCTGGTGTCCCTATGTATGATAGTGTTCACATACATACCTCCTTGTCTTACCCTCCAGGTCCATGTTGATGTGTGTGAGTATGTCACCCAGACACTCGGGGTACCCTACCTAGTCACATTCGGTAAGTGATGCATATGTATATATACAATAGTAAATATATATGCGTGGTAAGTATTTCGCTAACACAACTGAACTTCAATAGTGTAGTCTGACTAGTCACAGTCAATGCCTTAAAGTGTGGTGCATAGACAATAGGCAACCACGCCGATGACCTGTGGTTCATGTCAGATGAGGAGATATATATTGATGATGAGTATCAAGGATATATATATATATATATATATTCCCATATATACCTTAAATTATATATACCTACTCTAGGTAACCATGCCGATGACCTGTGGTTCATGTCGGATGAGGAGATAGAGGAGGCATATCCTGAGGGGTACAGGTAAATGTATATGAGTGCACTTGTGTGTATGACACCGTATACTCACTACTCTTTGGATATAATGGGGCATATCCAGAGGGGTACAGGTAATGATATATGTAGAAGTATTATATAGGTAGAAGTATATATATATATAGAGGGGGCATATCCAGAGGGGTACAGGTAAGTATTAATATAAGTATTATATAGGTAGAAGTATGTGCTTGGTACACAATATACTATCTTAGGAAGACAGAGGGGGCATATCTAGAGGGGTCCAGGTAGTGTATATTTGTATTATATTAGTTAAAGTATGTGTTTGGTACACTATATATATAGAGGCGGCATATCCAGAGGGTACAGATAGTGTATGTTTGTATTATATAGGTAGAAGTATGTGTTTGGTACACTGTATGTATAGAGGGGGCATATTCAGAGGGGTACAGGTGATACTGATACTGGTATTACACCTGTCAGGTCTGATCCTTGCAGAAGGTAGGACATTAGTGTTGGAATAAGGTACTTGCTCATATAGGGGAATAATGCAGAGTTTATATATTCTCTCATACCAGACGCACTCTGATCCAGGACATTGTGGACAGGTGTATATCACTTATGTGACCCGCTATGAATATATTCCAGAGTGGTATATAGTAGTATCCGGGGGTTTTGCGTGCTCTCATACCAGACACACTCTGATCCAGGACATCGTGGACAGGTGTGGAGGGAAAGGGTCACTCTTTATGGGCTATGTAGGTATCAGGACTATATATGGTGGCTATATCGACTTTCACAATGGTGTGTAGTAGATACACCTAACGTGCACTATACAAGAATATTAGTATAGATGCTCATTCTTACAACAGGCGAAGCAGAGAGTAGCGAGGGCCACAGTGCTGATAATGTGGTTCCCATTTACTCCTCCGAATCAGCCTCTGACCCTGCTGGGTTGATATGGGTACTAGATACACACTCAGGGGGGTTAGAGGAATCCCAGGTATTTGTATCTCTCTTGCGACTGTATACATACTACAATAGTATACAGTGTGAGCTTATACGTTCTGTATGCGTATATGGTATACTATCTTGTATGGGTACTGGATAGAGGAGGCACAGGTGTGTATATACAGATAGTGCATATATATAGTATAATAGTTGGAACTATATAGTGTGCTGCCTTGATATGGGTAACGTCCACACACTCAGGGTGGATACATGGGAAATATTTAAGATAGTCAGGTATGTATATATATATGTATATGTTATACATATGTACAATATCTGGTATGAGTGCTGGACACACACTCAGAGGGAATAGAAGAGTCCCAGGTGTATATACATATATATACCTTTTGACTAACCCCACAGGTGGGTCAGAGACACAGTGTCATCACATATATAGTAGGAGACTATCTGGTGTTACCGTGCTTGTATAGCACATGGTCTATGCTGACCCTCTAGGTCGAGTGGGTCAGAGACACTGTGTCAGCAGAGTACACTGACAATGAGACTGGGGAGATACCCCCATCCCTCGTGTATTGGCACAGTACGTATGTGTATATTAGTAGTACATATACCTTGCAGTCTTTGGATCATGTCTATCAAACATTGATTCTACCTCCCTCCTAATAGGTCTCTGCACATACCATCCTATGACTGACATTATGTCATCTAACCTCCAGTCTCCACAGCGGAGTGGGACCCAAGTCCATAGACAGACATACCATATTCAT
>BDIP01000350.1:10539-20858 GCA_003568945.1 Kipferlia bialata
GACATACCATATTCATACTATATATATTCCATATGTGATGTACCATATACAAACTGGATACTATATATTTCTTCTAACCTCCAGTCTCCACAGCGGAGTGGGACCCAAGTACTGAGATAGACATACTGTACACATATTTTAGTAATTCTGTATACATGTTAAATACAATATATATAGTAAGTCTATAATATTGTATTGTCTACCCTTCAACCCCAGTCTCGATATACCATATACAAACTAAGCTATATACATGTCTTCTAAGCCCCAGTCTCCACAGCGGAGTGGGACCCAACTACTGAGATAGACATACTGTACACCTATTATAGTAATTCTGTATACATGTTATATACAATATATATAGTAAGTATATATTCTATGTATGTCTTCTGACCTCCAGTCTCCACTGCGGAGTGGGACCCAAGTACAGAACATGTCACAGGAGTGTATGGAGACACAATCAGAGATGGTACGCAGTCCCAGCTAATAGTCACTACACATATCACACAGATAAGCATATACCCATATTACCATATTCACTACCATTTGTCTCCAACGTCAGAGGTCTCTGCGAGACAGAGGTACCCAGGTGTCCTCTCAGACGTACTGGACGCAATAGGTATGTATGGATACTATAGTCATACTCACCTGATATGGAATCTTGCGGGTTGAGAGTTTGTACGTCCGTGTCCCCCTAAGTGTCAAAGACTACGTATATGATTTGTATGCTTCAGTTTGCTATTTGTAGTTGTACAAGATAGAGTATATACTAAATACATACTATTCTACGAAAAGGTGCTCACCATATGCAATACATGGATTGTGTATGTGCTTCTTGCAGCTATTTGCATTTCTGCAATAGTATATACTTAGTATATTGACTTCAATGAGTGCTCACCATATGTAATGTGTGGCTTGTGTCTGTGGGCCATCTGAAGTATAGAGAGAGAGGTATATTCATTATGGACAATTCAATAGGCGCTCATTCCAGGCAATGCGTGGCTTGTGTCTGTGGGCCATGATCACTTGAACAACCACGCCTTGGAGACTTCAGGTGTGTGCGCACATATATGTAGATATTGAATGAATGTCATTAGTGGTGTGTTCGTTTGCCAGCTCAGACCCCAGCTGCTGTGCGAATGAGTATTATATACGTACTCTGTGTAAATACTACACATCTACCTAATGTGTAGAGCATAATAATTCTGACCCCAGCTGCTGTCCAGCCATCCACAGCAGACAGACCAGTGACACTGATGTGAGTATATACACAAATTTATCAGACAGACCAGTGACACTGATGTGAGTATATGTATAGTACTAGATACACACATATAAATATATATAGTAATATGTATTTATGTACCATCCATCCACCGCAGACAGACCAGTGACACTAATGTAAGTATATGTATAGTACTAGATACACACACACATATATATATATAGCAATATGTATTTATGTACCATCCATCCACAGCAGACAGACCAGTGACACTGATGTGAGTATGCTCTGGTATATATATGTGTGTGAATAGTAAAAATCCATGTGTTAATGTAGGTACATATACTTTGAATGAATGTATATATACATCAGCCATTTCCAGCAGACAGGCCAGTGACATTAATGTTAGTATATATATAGAACTAAATGTATATATATATGTGTATTGTGTCTTAGTACCATCCATCACCAGTATAGTTCAATTATTGGATTATTCATTTCGTGCATACATATGAATCAGCCCTCGACAGCAGACAGGCCAGTGACATTAATGTAAGTGTATATATCTGTATTCTCTCTCACACACATATATATGCATTGTTAGTGCTATACCTAACATCAGGTATGGCATGAAGACTTGCATCTCCGCCTATGGCATGCTGGACATGGATGCATACACAGGGGGGAGGGTGTTCAACCTCAGCATAGATGAAGGTACCACGACGATACATTGTAGTATATATCTTGCGGCTATATTTGATAGACGCATAATCTAGTATTGGTTGTGTGTTCAAGCTCAGCCATTGTATCGGTGTATGTGATAGATCTCCCTGGGACAGTCTCACCCCCAGGTGATCTATCAGTAGAGACCTTTCTGGCCAGGCTGGCACCAAGGGATAACAGGAACATTAGGTGACATGTTGCTGTTTCCATTGTACATACTATCTTACACATTATCGACTATATAGCTGCCTTCATTGTTTGATGATGATCACAGGGTATACGGGTATATATGGTGTTCACGTATACTATCTGATGCCAGTTCAGAGGACTACCGCATTGCCCTCTACCCTGGCATGCCCTTTGTAGAGATGGAACAGACCACTACTGGGGTGTACAGAAGGGCCATATCATACATGCCAAGTACGTTGGTGTTGAAATAACTATATTACTCTCCTCTCTCTTCAACGTACAATTGTCATTGTGTTGTATATTCATGTGTCTTGTGACTACTAATCCCAGTCCTTGTCCGGCTCCACTTCTTCTGTCTTGATACATTTGTATATATATACATATACTAATACAGAGACTCTATATGTATATACCCTTGTATTGTGTATATACAGAGCATACCTCACCCCAGTGCTTGTCCTCCTCCCCTTCAGCTGTCTCTTCTGCTGTCTCATGTGCTGTGTGTGTAGAAGGGCATATCCACGCAGGAAGGGCAGTTCACTATTGTGACTAGTACATTTTGATGTAGTATAGGAGCCTGCATATTAATATATATGTCCTCTCCTGTCTCATGTGTTGTGTGTGCAGAAGGGCCTATCCACGCAGGAGAGACGACTTGTCATGCTCAGTATAGTCAGTACACTTTGGTATAGTCCAAGAGGCTATTCATGTATAGTCTTCATATGTCTCCTTCTCCGAGTTCATGTGATCGTTCAAACGTGTATTGTAACAGTAAATGTAGTGGTATACGGTACATGAGCCTTGATATATTACTAATGGCGTCCTACTTCTGATCTCAAGTTGGTTCAAACTGAAACCTCATCTCTATTTATATTACTACTGTAATAGAGCAAATATTCCTGACTATCTTTCATGACTATGTGTCTTGCGGAGGAGACGGTTCTGCTTATGACGGTGACGGTGGGGTGTATGGTGGAGAGAAGGAGGAGGAGGAGGAGAGGGAGGAGGATACTGGCGACTCAGATACCATGCCGGACCCTAGAGGCGTGGACAGGAGGGGCAGAGCTGATATAAGGGTGTAGAGAGAGAGAGAGACAGGACACTGGAGGCGTGGACAGGAGGGGCAGAGCTGCCAGAAGAAGGGGAGAGAGAGTACGTAGAGGTATGAGAGAGGACTACTACTCTATGGGAGGTGTACTTAGTTCGCATTTGAAAGAGAATGCATAGTACATTCAATAGACAACCCATGTCTCCTTATCCTACCTTTGTCCCACTCGTGAAGCTGTGCCCACACCCTCTGCTCATCTGGGTACACAAGCGCCTCGTTGAGTGTAAGAAGAGTGGCAACTACATCTGTGGTCTGGTTGACGGTATCTCGTCTAGTCACCAGTCTGCTCAGACACCTCCTATCACCTATGGAGGTGCAACCTGTGTTGTCGTTGAACGTGGTGTCCTTTGACAGATGGATCCAGTCTCCACTGATGGTGTCATAGGCATGTATTCCCTTCTGCCCGAAGAGCACTATCAGCCGGCCAGCAGTCTGTGTATAAGAATGACATTCAAATACATAATATGTGCCCAATACAAGTACACTGAATGTAAATGCATATTCAACATACACATACCTGTGCCATACTGAAGTCTCCAAGACCCTGAGGCAGTAATCTATGCTCTGTCCAGCCGTGCTTGGGTGTGTAGGAGTGATGGGTCCTGTCTCCAGAGTGGAACACATGTACCACACCATCCACTGCAGTGAAAGCATTGTATGCTGGGGACTTTCTCTTGTCTATGGTGATTGTGTACAGCTCTGCGTCAAAGAGGTAGGTGTTGCACTTATCATTGAACCAGACGGTGTGGTCTCTGAGAGCACATGCAGATGGGAAGTGGAGTGGGTACAGCCTCTTGGGCTCGCTCGTTGGAAGTGTGACGTGAACTCCGTACCCATCAATGAAGGAGGTGGTTGTCGACAAGGAGACCCTACTCTCAACGCCGGCCTCGTAGCATCTGATGACACACATGGGGTAACCCCCGTCAACATCATCAAAGGTCTCTCTGACGTCTTGATGCCCTATCACCACCCCACCAACCTCTACCAGGCAGTCACACTCCGTCAGGGGGGCAGAGCTAGGCTCCCACACTGACTTCGTGGATAACTGGTACTCTGATCTGTCAATGGATACATCTGAGACATTGTCCTGGGGAAGAGCGAACTGTAGGTAACAGTCGTGGGTGAAGGTCCGAGCAGCAGCGAGGCATGTATCAGAGTCCATGAGATGCACAATGTTGGACCGTAACAGGCCTCTCTCATTGAGGTGGGGTAGATCAAGACTAGTGAAGGTGACGGAGTCTACCTCAACGGCACTGCGGTGGTCTGCTCTCGCCTCAGAGTACCCGTAGGGCCTCTTTGCCATGTGTGATATCACTCTCTGATTCGATTACGTGCTGACTGTAGAGGCAACCCTGGGGTCAGATACATTGGTAACATCTCTAACACAATGTGGCTAGATCAATATAGGATAACAAGTATGACTCAATGTGGGAAGTTACCAGTGTGTTTGCTCCTTCTGTGATAGAGAAGAGGCTCTTCTCAGAAGAGCTCTGTGCTAATGCTGCTAGTTGCAGTAACTTACTGGCAGTAAGCTACTAACCCAAGTGACGCCATCAAGTGTTATCGTTGAGAGTTCAACTGTAGTCAACAGTGGATAGGATCTCGACTGCAGTTCTATCTGCATGTTCTGAATACTATAGAGTGTAGAACACAATGTGTAATATGCAGCAAGTGCAAAGTAACCGAGCTTACGACGGGGCTATAGGGAGCGGTATCAAGTTGAGACTATCAACAAAGGATGGGAGAGTAAGATGGACTCTAACTGTGGGGGGACAGAACCGCAAACGGATAGTATATATGAACTGCCCCATCTCGGTATGGGCCACACCAGATACGGTGTACTACGCAGAGATTCAGTGAGAGTGTGGGGAGGACGGATACGAGTAGAAACTAATTCAGGATTATGTCACCGGATTCTAGGGAAACATCAAATCTTTCACGTGCTTGTGGGCCACAAGTTGTGGCGTACATACTCCAAACACATGCAATACTAGAGGGGCGCTGTCTCGTGTGGGATTCCGATTAATGTCCCTGTTGGGACTTCAGGTGTGAATAGTAATAGTGTCATTTTGAGGGTATCTTCGAATCTATGATTGTATACATATTAGATCTTCTACTGTATCAGTGCCACCCACTATACTGTAGAGTATACAGCAGAGGTTAAACAGTGATAGAGACTGGTGATGCCTGGAGTCTTTTCTCTACCTACCATACTTCAAACCACTGAATGGGACCATTCCTAAGCCGTTCCACTACTGGACGTGCCCAAAGGCTCTCCATCCCCACTGAGGCTCATACTCTGTCAGGCCTCGCTGCCTCTCTGTGGGATGAGGGGTTCCCTTCACTCACTGCACTCTTAGGTATTACTGTTGAGAAGTGAGTCAAACATATACTTATGTTACCGCTTGAGTCATGGTCCACTATATGGATAGTCTCAGAATCATAGTTTGTATCAGCCAATACCTCTCCTCACTTCTAGACGCCATGGCTGCAGAGTCCTGTGGAGAGTGGAAGAAGGGGAGGGTACCCCCTTGGATGGAAGGCAAGACCCATGGTGTCATCAAGTGCAGCTGTGACAGGGTTTCTCTACAGTACGAGAGAGACACGTCAGGATTCAGACTTGGTGAATTCAGACACATGGGTGATGGCAGGTATGGACCGT
The DNA here is from genome assembly GCA_003568945.1 of Kipferlia bialata. NCBI lineage: Eukaryota > Fornicata > Kipferlia > Kipferlia bialata. The sequence continues at coordinate 16,444 of BDIP01000350.1, forward strand.
ATCAAACATTCATACAGCACTTACTATGTCCACATTCCTACTACAACTTTGCTCCAAATTGGCCTCCAATATGGTTACTAATAGTAACTTACAATATATACATGAGTATAACAGCAGTGTCCTATCGAGTCATGCTGACTTCTGTGAGCACATGCCCAGAGACATGATTGCCACCGAGCAGTCGGAGAAGTCCTCTAACATCCCTCTCTACCTGTTGCATCAGGAGTTTTCGAGTATCAACAGTCTTCTCGAGAGAATGGATCAGGTATATGTGCAATCATACAGACAGGATGGCACTGCGAAGCGATAGTCGACTCGACACTATATGAGTCACTCATATATACAAGTAGAAACACTTATAGAAGGATAGTTGTGATATATTCCTCGCTCATTTATCTTAAGGTCACCGGTGGCACGTGGGATGTCCTGCAAGCTCCTATCCGCAACGTTGGAGGTGAGTAAAGGACATATACATGAAAGAGAAGTGGCAACTTCTGTCAAAGATTGTTGGTATGCATAGAGGAGAATGACTGTCGTTGTGTCTCACTCTCAGTTGGGGTAATTGAGTGTGCGGGGTGTGGAAAGTGTAGAGTGTTGTACACTGTCATGGACGTCACTAGACTCAGACGGTTCCACCAAAGTCTCTTCTGTCCTACAAAGCGCTTTGACTGTCATGATCCAGCGTGTCCTGCTAATAGCAGTGCTAGAACCCATGGTATAGGTGAGTAACTAAGTTACTCACTGAGTAACTGTAGCACTGGGATCCAAACTAGTTACCAGGAAGTACAGTCTCTCCCTGTTACACTCCTATGGAGACTCTAACACAGACGTTTACTGTCACCGTGTAATTCCATCACGTCGCCCTAAGTACACGGAGACTCTATTGTGTGTACTGGGACCGTCGGAAGCTCTCTTTTGTGAGAACCACTCTGATGAGAAGAAAAGGCGCCTCTGTGTGTTGACAATACCAACGACTGGAAGCAGGGAAAGTAGGTCACACTACACAAGAGAGTTCATAAGACTGCCCCCTGGTATGGGTTTCCCTTATTTAACGTGTGCAGAGAGGCGTAATGATGGAATTCAGATGGGAGCGGAAGTGATTCTTACTCTAAAGTCGGAGAAGTACTGGGTGTATGCACTCTCTCTGGATTCGTATACCTGGAGGTGTCTTCCTAGCTCTCCTGAAACACAAGGGTCACTGGAAGAGACACCAGTGTGGCATTGGGAGATTGAACTGGAACCAGTGTTTGCACTGGATGGATGCTTACACCTGGTAGGAAGTGGATCCTATTCCGGTCAGCGGAGTGATGTACATACTGTACATTGGAGGCTAGATCTTGAGACCAATGAGTGGTGTAACGTGCCTGTTCCTTTCCCACAGAGTGACTCTTTCCACCTCTCTGGGGGCAGCACTCAGACTGAGTGGTGTGTCGTTGGATGTACTGTATATGCATTGCATGGTCAGATGCTTCTTGGTACGTACACAGATCAGTCTGGGTGGCAGATAGTAGTTACCCCAAGGAGGTCGGAATACCCACCCCCCAATGATTGGTGCCACTTCTACTCTGGAGCCGTAGCAGTTGGCCGGTATATTGTACGGTTACGAAACCAGAGAGACATCTACACAGTGATACCTGCGGTGTACCATGCCTACGATACAGTGTCTGGTGAGACGGAGGTATGGTTGGGTGACAGACGTCTATCGGGTGTTCTGACAAAGGGGAACGCTGTTTATCCAATTTGGGTAACTGCGGATTTGGCGGGATACAGATGTCTCTTCTTCCTCCAGATTGGAGAGAAACTGAGGTGGAAGGATGAGCTTTCAGTGAATCTGGTAAGACAGGAGTTCGGAAGGTCAGACCCGGAGGGGTACATGTGAATATGAAGAGCAGTCAGGGGATAGGAATAGATCATACAGAGGGCCGAGAGGTCCAGAGACAGAAATATGCGAGAATTGTGATACTGTGGAGAGGGTCAGAGGCTCTGACTCAGAGCTACATCCACTGGGCATATTATGATTCTTGTAACTTGTGACTACTTATACATTCTAAACAGTGGCATTGTCAACCTCAATGCCAGTAGCAGTGTGTCATAGACTGTCTCTATTAGAGTGTGTATTAGGATGATATTATCCGGATCAACACAGTAGACCTTCAAAGTCACTCACTGTTGTGAGTCACAAGAGGATGAGATGGTTTCACACGAATCAGACAGTGTCTGATTCAGACACTCAGTTAACCTCAGTGCAAATGCTGAATTCTCCACTCTTCCTCTCAAAGCAGATCATATCTCTGGGGGAACTAGGGATACTGAGTCAGTATCATACTGACACATCCCTCGCAACAGCCCAGGCGCAGAGACTTCCCAATAAGAAGTTCTGAAGGCCCATGCCCTGTCAGGTAACCTCCGCAGTGTAAATATTGGCCCATATATGAGGGTATCTCTCTTGTGTGGAAGATACTCTTTACAGGTCTGAAGAAACCAAGGATTTCTGTAGAGTCTACGGTGTTGGCCCTATCCCCACTACAGCACATACACCACTGTCAATGCTAGTGTCGTCTTCTTTCCATATATTCAGCAGGTGCTGTACTATGGGAACCGCATTCAGCCACAACAAGACAGGGCGTGCTCAGAGACTGTCCATCCCGCCTGAGGCCCATACCCTGTCAGGCCTACCTGCCTCCCTGTGGGATGAGAGGTTCCCTACACTCAACGACCTCACAGGTATATTGTGTGTATTCACTCTACTTGAGTTCTCTTCCGCTTAGTATGTGTTCACCGTTCACCGATAACCGTTCAGGTACCATGTGCGCAGAGTCCTGCCGGGACTGGGTGGAGACTAGGATCTTGCACTTACATCATGACCCGACTGTACCTGTTGTCACCATCCTTGCAATTAAGTGTGGCTACTGCAGAGTCCGCTTAGTCGAGTGTGTGTTGACTCGTGATGGGTACACACTGGGTCAGTTCTGTGACGTGTTTGGCAGAAGGTATATCGGCAATACTGTTGGCAACTACATTGTGATAGATGTTGGGATCTGACCAGAACGACTGTGATATTCTTCCATCAGGGTTGGCGCTGTTGCCCACTCCTCGTACTGTCCACATGGCACAAGAGACACATACATACAAAGGAGCTCCCAAGAGTCCTCTGGTATCCCTGTCTCCCTGTGGGATGAGGAGTTTGGAAGTGTAAACAGTATGCTAGAGAGACTGGATGAGGTAAACATAGTACTGAGAATTGGTCTTTATGAATTGGGAGACATATCCCATAATAGAAACTGCATATATGTACGATTGGTAACCACCAGGTGGTATAGACTCTATACTTAGGATGTCTTAAGGGTGTCCAGCGCTGGGACTGTACCAGGATACAGTAGACAACATACTACTTCTGTGAGTTGAATCCTCACACGTCTCACTCAAGGTAACAGGTGGCACATGGGACATAGGTCACCGACAGACTCTGCCTTTACCACCCACAGGCGGTATGGACACTATAGTATCTGACATCCATTGTGGAAGTTCGAAGGATGCGACGTCTATTTTGTACTGGTAACCAATGGTCAATATCCCTAACTATATCTTTAGTGCTCAATGACTCCCAGCCGGAACTGTTGAGTGCCAGACGTGTTGCCGCTGTTCTGTTGGATACACCAACAGGGGCATCGTACAGCTGAGAGGCTTCAGGAAGAAGTATACTATCGGTCCTCCCGAGGGTGATCTCCTCAATTATCACATTCCAACCTGCCAAAGTCGGCTACGAATTAGAACCGGTACGGTCAGTGACTAACATCGAGAGTTGTAACTTGGTTCAAATATTTAAATGTTGGGGTGCCTTGAATGACTCTAGGCAACCAGTACCCGGATGTGTCTCTCCACCGTCTCTTCTCCCCAAGGGTGTCTGACCTTTCGGTACAATGTGAGGAGCTCCTAACTGTTCTCGGCCCTGGACAAGCCCTATTGAGAGTCAGCAGTTCAAGTGACGGACACGCGGACGCCACCAGTCTCTGTCTCATCACCATGCCAACTACTGGGGATAGAGAGACCAGGTCCCATCGCACTAGGGAGTACATCCAACTACCACCCGGGATGGTTATGCCCCTTCTTGTCACTCATTATGTCCACACATGCGTGCATGTAGGCAGTAGGCTTGTCATATCCCTATATCCTGTTGAGAGAACTGACTCATGGTCCCCAGACTGGGAGAACTACTCACTGTCCTTGGACACTTATGAATGGAAGCGTCTTCCCAGGCAGCCAACTCTCTTCCAATCTCCCCCAGAAGGGACCTGGGATCAAACAGACACTGTAGAGTTGTATCCGGAGATGAAAGTAGCGTTTGTGATGGGGGAAGAGGTCCATTATCTGGGCTTGCGTAGTGTATTCTTTGACTATGGCGATTCTAGGTTAAG
>BDIP01000351.1:4894-20845 GCA_003568945.1 Kipferlia bialata
ATGTGTGTGTGTGAGGAGCTGGACATGACAGTGAACACAGCGGTGCTGTCAGGTAGCCTCTCTGTCTCTGTCTCTGTCTCTTCAAGTACATTACTATATATATATATATATATATATATGTGTGTGTGTGAGGAGCTGGACATGACAGTAAACACGGCGGTGCTGTCAGGTACGATATATATATATAGAGGTAGTAGCTAGGCTGACTGCCTCTTCCTTTCTCTCTCTATCTCTCCTCTGTATACATGTCTGTATACATATATCACATTTATACCCCACCAGGCACCGAATGTAGGCAGACTGTCCCCCCGTTCCTCTCTATTAATGTGTGTGAAAATATATATCCCCACTCACAGGTTCCAGACTGACCCTCCTTCTCTCTCTCTCTCTCTCTCTCTCTCTCTCTCTCTCTCTGTCCATATGTATAATGTCTGACTCCCCAGGTGCCAGGGGTGCCAGGCTGGCCCTCCTTCTCTCTCTCTCTCTTTATCTCTCTCTCTCTCTACCTCTATTATATATATATATATCCTTACCCCCCAGGTGCCAGGGGTGCCAGACTGACTGCCTCTCTCTCTCTCTCTCTCTCTCTCTCTCTCTCTCCCTCCCTATATGTATATCTTATCCCTACCCTCTAGGTGCCAGGGGTGCCAGGCTGACAGGTGCTGGCTTCGGTGGGTGGTGCGTGGCCATAGTGGGGGTGGACAAGATACCCACATTCCTCGAGAAGATGACAGAGTACTACAAGTACGTTTACATGATCACGATATCCGTGTGGAGTATACATCCTCTCTCTCCTTCCCCCCCCCTTCCCCTTACTCTTACCTCTTGTGGTATGTACCCCCCCCCCCCACCTTACACTTAGGTCCCGTAACATGGACCCCGTCTCCTCCTTCTTCTTCACAGACGCAGGGGCAGGGGCAGCCATCATCAGGCCAGATAGCATGTAGACAGTCTACATGGCTACATATACAAACTTGTAGAGGCTATCTGAGTCAGTCTATGTAGACGGTCTAGGCGTAAGGACCGTGCTGAGGATTCATTATACACGTGTGCAGTAAATACTATTGGAGAGCCATGTATAGGGGAGAGTGTATTGTATCATACTTCTGGGGTCATCTCAAGCTGGAGTATTAGGTGTCTTACCAGACAGTTAAGCAAGCAGAGCCATGAACTTTTGAAGAACCTATCTGTTTGTGTTGTTATACACTGGTTCAACCACTCAACCTACACTGACATCTGATGTCTATTCTACACTCTGTCACACAAAATACACATTGAACAATCAGTCATCTGACAAGAGCACTGCTGTCTAGTCTGCTAGAGTTACTTCCCGGACACAGCCCACTCGTTGCCGGTGGTGTCGGTGAAGTGGAACCTCCTGCCACCTGGGAAGGCAAAGATGGCCTGGGGGGTGAGGAAGGGTAGGATATATGTGGAAAGGAAAGGAATGTGGTAACTAATAGAGAGAGAGAGAGAGAGAGAGAGAGAGAGTGTGAGTGCGTACCTTGACGACCTTTCCCCCGTTGGCCTCTACCGCGGCCTGTGTCTTCTCGAGGTCATCGGAGTGGATGACAACGAGGGCACCACCGGTGGCAACAGAGGACTTGGCGTCAGACAGGAAGAAGCCTCCTAGGGGTGAGAGAGGGAGGAAGAAAGGAACATTGAGAAAGAGATAGAGAGAGAGACTGAAAGAGAGGTGTGTGAGTGGACGCGATTAGGAGAGGGAGATAAAGAGAGAGAGCACGTACCGTGGGGGCCAGACTCACTGAAGGCAGTGTACTTCTCGCCAAAGTCCTTGAAGGTCCAGCCGAAGACAGTAGTGAAGAAGGTCTTGGAGGCCGAGAGGTCGGAGGAGGGGAACTCGATGAAGCCGATCTGGATATGAGAAAGGAGAAGAGAGGGAAGGCGTACGAGGCAGACACTACTCTGCTGGGTCTCATTACTCCTAAGACGCTCTAATACCTGGTTGTGGTTCATTTCTTTGGTTCTAGGTTTTGCTTTGTTGAAAGAGAGGTGGCCTACTGTTGAGCACCATATTGGGCTTGACTATTGGGTGGTGTACAGTGAATCGAGTCATCCACTCGCTCGTGACAGTGCATGAGAACCAACCAGACTAAGTCTCGGTTTTAAGCTGAATATCGATCTTAAGGAATGTCGAGTTTTTAGTAAAAACTTCACTTTCTCAGTGTAGCTTGAGCCGGGTAACCGCACCAACTCTTCCAGCAATCTCTGATGGCACTCTTACTTAGAAGCAGCGATGTCGGCGGACAATTTGAATGAAATGGTCATCCAGGGTGCTGCACATGAGGAGCCAGGCCAGGAGGAGGCTATGGCAGCGGAGGGGGAGACCCCTGAGCAGCAGCAGCCGATGTATGAGCGAGGTGGGTCTTTTCGTGGCATTTTATGCCGTATGCTGCGCCCTATACTGGTTTGTGTGTTCTGGGCGTGTCGTGCGGTGCTTTTTATGGGTCTTCAACTAGTTTTGAGTGTGTTCGGTAGAGATGTATTCTCAACTGACATAAAGCATATGTTGTCATCCTTCATACTCATCCCTAGGAGTGTTAGAGCGATTTAGTGTGTCTATATACCCCCCCCCCCATTCGTCCTCTCAGCTCCCCAACCCTCAGTCTATTTTCAACTCCAGTCTCACCCCAGTTGACCACCCATCCTTCGACTCCATCCTCGACCGGATATCAGAGCTGTGTGCTGAGAGAGACAACATCATCATCAGGTAGGGTCATGCTGTGGGTATGGATGCTGCTTTGGATATTGCGCCACTGTCCGTTGGATTGGATATGTGACATGTATGTGGACCTTCATCCCCCGTCTCACCCCAGCTATGTGAACCAGGCATATGCCACTGCTGGCTCTCTGAACGAGGCCCTCTCTGAGTCCTCATACGTGCTGACAAACACCGTAGGTAGGGTCACCCCCCCCCCCCCCCCCCCCCCCCCCCCCCCCCCACCCCCCTCCCCCTATTTCTCTTCTCTGACCTCAGGGCTGGGATTGGCCCTTCCTGTGCCGCTGCCCTTGTCAAGTACATGAGACAAGTGGACTCCATCACATCTCTTGACCTGACTGGCAATGCCATGAGGAATGAGGGGGGGAGTGCCCTCATCCAGTATCTGTCCAAGGACACCCGGCTGGTGGCCCTGTCCATAGCAGGCAACGACATATCACACAGGTACATGCACACAGGGGGAGGGGGACGGTGGATGGCACCATGTTTAGAGTATCCCCCTCCCAATCCTTCGCCCCTCTATGCCCCCCTCTGTCTCACCCCCCAGGGTCATGGCCGACATCCTCAAGGCTCTCTCGTCCCACCCCTCCCTGACCACACTCGATGTGGCCAAGAACAGACTGGGGCTGCCAGGGACTAGGGTGAGACGGCGCAACTCCACATAGTGTGTCCTATAGTGTATCCTTCACCCACCCTCACCCCAGGCCCTGACGTCTCTGTTCAAGTGCCGCTCCCTGGTTGATGTGGACCTGTCTGGTGCGAGCATCGGGGTGGCCTGTGGGTCTGCCCTGTCCAGTGCACTCAGGTCCAAGCCTGGGCTGCAGAGGCTGGTGCTCAGCAACAACAGGTATCAGGGGCACACACCCATATCATATAAGGGTGTACATATTGTATTGAATTAGTATGTATGAGACAGGTGGCAGAGCATACTCTTAACAGACACCCCTCTTCCCCCAGGCTGCAGAGTGAGGGTGTGCTGGAGCTGGCTGGTGCCCTGACCGAGGACTGTGTGATATCCACCCTCAACCTCTCAGGCAACGACCTGTCCGATGACTGCATCGCCCCCCTGTGCCTGTCCCTGTCCCACATGCCCTGCCTCACCCACCTCGACCTGTCTAGGAACAGACTGGGCGAGGAGGCTTGCCACTCGCTCGCAAGGTGGGGCATCTATATTAATATTTATGTATGTATAAGTGTCCATGTACTGACCCTGACGCAGGTACCTGTCCCTGCCCACTCCCCACCAGGCCGAGGAGGGGACATCGGGTGCTGAGGAGGCAGAGAAGAAGAGGGGGAGACAGCTGCTGAGGGAGATGGGGCCGGAGCTGGCTGCTCTGCTAGACGAGAGGGAGGAGAGAGAGAGGGCAGAGCATGAGGCAGAGATGGAGCAGCTGCGGCAGGAAGGCGGGAAGGCCCCCCCTCCCAAGGCCACTAGGCATGTGACGCTGACCCACCTCTATCTGCACACCAACCCCTTGTGTGATGGGGGTCTAACTGCCCTGTCCACCGGCCTCAAGGTATCAGGGTCGGTGTCATATAGTCTAGTATACATACTGACACTGACCTCCAGGTGAACCGGTCCCTTACCCACCTAGCCCTGTCCCACTGTGTCCTGGGCCCCCTGGGTGTGGCAGCCATGTGTGGGGCACTCAAGCACAACAAGACACTCACAGACCTCGAGCTAGGTATGGTTAATGTATATATAATGGATATAGATGTATCCAATCCTATATACCCCCCCTCACCCCCAGACCACAACCCCATTGACAATGAGGGTGCTGTGGCCATTGGGTCTCTACTGAGGATGGACTCTAGACTGCAGAGGCTCAGCCTGGTGGTGTGTGGGTTCGGAGATGCGGTGAGTGCTGGTGCTCCTTAATATAAGTAGTGCTTTAGCAGTTATGATACCTGCATCGTGGCCTCTTCCCTTACCCCAGGGTTTCTACAAGCTGGCTGCCGGCATCAGAGGCAGTGTGCTGATAGAGGTGGACCTGGGTGGGAACAGCCTGACCGACAAGGGTGCAGACACTGTGGTCTCTGCCCTCCAGACCAGTCTGAGTGAGTGCAGGACACTGGTCAAGCTGGAGCTGGTGCGTGGAGGCTTGTATGCTATATTGTAAATATTGTCAGGCATGCTCGTGTGTATGTATACCCCCTAGTCCCCTGCCTGACCGTCAGTCTCTGAACAAGACATCCCACGAGCAGGTCTTGAGACTGCAGCAGTCCCTGAGGAACAACAGGCGCATGGCTAGGTTGGGTGGCATGTGTTGTATCATGCAGTCTTATACACAACTTATCATTGGGTATACCACGTGAATAGTGACATTGTGGAGTGTGACCACCCCCCTCACCCCCAGGGAGACAGAGCTGCATGAGTTACAGAGTGAGCTCGACAGCCTGCAGAGTATCAGTGCCGACATAGCAGTCAAGGTGGGGATGTACATGTGTATCCACACCTTCAGAGAGATATACATACCATGTATGCCGCTGACCCCCAGAAGTGGGACGTGGCCAGGGTCAACAAGGCCCGGAGGGCAGATGCAGAGCTGGCATTTGGCCTGGCAGGCCAGTACACAGTGGCCGAGGTCCAGAGGGGCAAGACAATGGGCGCACTCGAGGTGGGGTATACTCAATCTCTGTGTGTGTATGACATGATATACTGTGTCTCTGACCCGTGGGGTATACTCTATGTAGTGTGATACCATACTATGCCTCTGACCCGTCAGGAGGAGGCCCAGATCAACCAGGCCGAGATAGCCCAGGTGACGGAGCAGTATGACCTGATAGCCAACAGAGTGCAGCAGCTGAGGCAGACACAGATGAGGAGGGGGGGGTCGGGGGCCTCGTCCTCGTCCTCTGTCACCCTGTCCTCATCAGACCCCCCTGCCCCCCCCCTCCCTGCCCAGGCCAGGGTCATGCTGCTGAGGGAACAGCTGACCATGGCTAGGGCCATGAGCCAGAGAGACCTGGGGGCAGGGGGGGTGGCCCCAGACATCAGGCGGAACCAGTCGGCCCAGCTCTAAGTATGGCTGTAGACTAGGGTGTATGTATCAGTAATAGTGGGTGTGCGTCTCTGCACACGTTGTGTCACACTTCATTAGAGGGGTTGAGCCAGAATAGACAGACAGGCGATGAAGAGTACTAATACAATAATAATTGAGAGAGTATTTCCAAAGGGGTTTTGTACCGAGTTTGCCGTCGGCAAACTGCCGATATAGATCTATTGGAACACGACCAAGATCAATCGGAAACCCTGCCCCTCTCTTCACCCTCCCACCCCCTCCGTCTGCGTGTGACCTAGGGTATCATAAGTGGCAGGAGATGGACGTGACCCTCTATGTATACGACCTGTCCCAGGGCTTGGCCAGGTAGGGGTGGTTAGTGTGGATGGTGACAGAGGGTATATATGTGATTGACTATGGTTATGAGAGTCATGTCCATCCTACCAACAGTAGGCTGTATGTTACTCTGATGGACGCTGAGTCTTCTATACTGATAGCTAGAGTACTAGTTGGCTGTGTGTTGTGTGTGCATCACTTGATTGTGTGTGACTGTAGACATCGTCATAACACACAATGTCCATTACTTCAACTGCATACACATCACACATACCAATCAAGGTGTTATCTATGGCTCTCTCTCGTATGGCAGGCCCCCCCCCCTTTATCCCCCCCCCCCCCCCCCCCCCCCCCCCCCCCCCCCCCCCCCTCCCCCCCTCCCCCCCCCCAGTCCTATTTTCTCACCGATAGAATATGGGATGTCCTGGCAGAGAGTAACTATCTGAACGATGTCTCTGGGCTGGCCCACTTCTCTTCGCTAGGCATAGTGGATCTGAGCAACAACCTGCTGGAGCTGGAGTCTCTGCAGGCCCTACGCAACACCCAGATCATGGACCTCAGGGTGGGGGGCAACCCCCTCACAGACACAGAGCGGTGGAGGGCACAGGTGGGTGTATTACAATACTTTGTGGGGGGGGGGTCCTTCAGTGACTCTGGAGACATGTGTATATATCTGTAGCATTCTTACAGCTCTCCGATCCCCAGTTCACCGCAGGTTGTGATGCTGCTCCCCTTCCTGTGGTGTCTAGAGGGTGTAGAGGTCACCCAGGAGGAGAGGCGTGTCTATGAGCGTAGTAACCTGGAGCTGACCCTTGGGGAGGCCCCCCCTCCCCCCTCCAGGCTGCTGTGTCTAGAGGCAGCCAAGGCGAGGGCGCCCTTTGAGCGTGTGTTCCCCCCTGCCAGGGTGTCTGACAGGACCAAGAGGGTGGCGAGGGTGGCCACCGTGGCCCAGAGGGTGCTGGCCCTGCTGAAGGGGGGCGGGGTGTATGGGGTGGAGGCATCCCCTGTCAATTCAGTTGAGAGGTACCTCAACCTCTCTCCCACAGACCAGGCCCTCGCCTCTGCCGTTGTGGGGTCGTGTGTTGTCCTGTCCACCCGTGTTGAGTTGGGGCCTGCCCTCTGTGCTGTTCTGCCGGGCACAGGCTCAGGCCAGAGACAGGCCGCAGCCCACATCTCAGCTGCCATCGCTGCCTGCCCTGTCCTCGGTGTCTATCTGGCCACCCGCGCACCTCTGCCCCCAGACCACTTTGCCTATGCCCTGTGCGTTGCCCTGACCCGGACCTCCATCCCCGGCGCAGTGTGCCGAGATGCCATGGGCATGGCAGACCTGCACGCAGAGGGGGCACTGCTGGAGACTGCCTATGGCGTGTGGGACAGGTGTGGCGCACCCCTGGAGAAGAGAACATCCAGCTACACACACGGACATGCGGTGTGGGTGGGGAGACGCAAACAGGTGGCGGGGTCTGACGGGGCCGAGGATGGCCCCTCTTCCAACGCGATGCTCTCCCTCCCGACTGTCAGGGACACCAGCCTCATGGAGCCAGAGGGCATCATCGGGGTGTACGGGGTCACACTGTCGGGGGGGAGTCAGTGCAGTGCCCGCCCTGCCGAGCCCCTGTCCAGACCCCCCACCCAGGCCGTGGGGGTGTCTGCGTCTGTGTCCATGGATGGGGGTGTGGGTATGAGCAGCAGACCCGGCACAGTGGCTGTGGAGGTGTCGGATGCTCACATTGAGGCAGAGACAGCTGTGGCCGAGTCCCAACCCGTGACCAGGGGGGCTAGCGGCAGTGCCTCCGGCCTGAGACGGTCCAGGTCTGGGGTCTCAGCCCCATCTGCCACCAAGGGCAGGTGGGGGTCATCGGGACGCAACCGCTTCCTCTCCACATCCAACTCCCACTCCCGTCTCAAGACCCAGCCTCTGTCCTCCAGGACCCGGCCCATATCGGTACAGGATAGGGGTGGGGTGCCCCCAGCTGAGCTGGAGACACTGCCAGACAGTAAGGGGAGGAGGGAGAGGCGCAAGCAGGAGTGGCTGGGGGAGGACCCGGCTGGGCATGGGTCGGGGGAGTATGGCTTTGTCGATGGGGTGGGGGACTACCGAGAGCCGGGCTCTGCCGTCCACCCCCCTGCTGTTGTGTCTGATAGGGACCTGGCAGAGGCCGTACCCCCCGAGGCCGTGGCTGAGTACATGCAGAAGATAGACAGGGCCCGGGCCAAGAGGCAGGTGGCTATGGAGAGGGCTGCCACCACAGGGTCCAGGGCCAGGAGGGCCATGGCCAGGACTAAACGGGCTGCAATGCGGCGGTCGGTGCTGTATGACGACAGTGTGAGGCACATACGAACAGAGCTTGACTGTGAGCTGGGAGCCATGGGGAGGAGGAAGGGGGGCAAGGGCCAGATGAACACCCCCACCCTGCCCCCACCCATCCTGCCCCCAGCCCCTGCATACAGGCCCCTGCCCAAGGACCCTGTCACCACGTCCTCTGCGGCTGGTCAGCTCTGCATCATGAGGGAGGCCGCACTCACACACGCCAGGTCAGTCCTGGGGAAGCGCTTTGCAGCCTATGTGGACGGGGATGAAGAGGCAGAGGCCGGGGGAGACGGGGCATTCCTAACCGAGGTTGACTCCAAGTCTGTCATCCGCGAGATATCGGGGCTCTTTGGGGCTGCAGCTGACAGACGGGCCGTGTCTGCCGGTGTGTGCCCCGGATGGCCCCTGCCCCCCACCCAACAGGGGCGCAGGCGTCGGTCCCCCCAGCCTCTGCCGTCTCTGTCAGCTGTGACCTGGAGGCCCATTGGCCAGGGGGAGAAGGTGACCTTCCAGGCCCGGCCCGACACAGAGCAGGACGACCTGGACAAGTGGCGCTACATGGCACAGAGCCGACAGAAGAGTGCGGAGGGGGGGAGGGGCAGGGCCAAGGCACCCGCGGCAGAGCCTGTGCCTGTGATACAGCGGCACATCACATACCCGTCCCCTGGCTATGGGGCTGTGTACTCCAGTGGTGCCGGCACTCCCCGTGACTTTGAGGGTGCAGAGGGGGAGAGAGAGGTGGGGCAGCCCATGCAGGTGGGGGCCTTCCACATAGACACCTCGGCCAGGAGGGCACCCCCCGACCCCGATGTGGAGGAGATCGAGGTGCGGGTGCCTGCCCCCTTCACGACCCCCAGGGCAGAGGTGCCCAGCGACCATGACTCCGACTATGCAGAGAGAGGTGCCACACACACAGCCCCCCTCGTGTCTTCCCCTGCCGACCCCGACTCCCCCAGGGCCAGGCTGCCCCCTCGGCTACCCCCCCAGCACCGGCCTGACCCCCGGCTCGACCCTCTCCTGGGCGAGAGGCGTGTCAGTGTGGACCATCCTATGGGTGGGTCCCGGGTGAGTAGTAGGGGTAGTAGCAGGGGGTCCAGGTATGGCTCCGCTGGGTCTAGCCGATCCTCAAGGTCGGGCTCATCTTCCCAGTATGGGGTTGCTGTGCCCTTATGACACACACCAAATAGACACAGGATACGTTACACACATTCACATCATATGAGACACTAAACATTTATGGAAAACCAGCCACCAGTTGGCCTAAGAATGGCCCATCTCTGAGCCTGTTCCCTCTGATGGCAGACCTGGTGCGCTCAGTGCTTGAGGCGCTCCAGGTCGATGAGGTGGCATGCCGACTCCAGCTGCTGCGTGGCCTGCCTGAGGTGCCTGACCCACTCCGAGATGGTGTGGTCTGCCTCTGGGTCTGGGCTGAACTGGACCATCTCCTTGGGCCTGTCTATCTGCACAGGCACCACAGAGGGGTCCAGCTCAATCAGCTCGGCCTCGACCTCCTCCACAGACCGCCCTGTCAGCTCGGCCAGCAGGGACAGAGAGACACGGCCAAACCTCTTCGACAGCACCAGGAGCTGCCGGGTGAGGTGGCGCCTCCTGAGGAGGGCTGGGTCCACAAAGGGGTGGGTGAAGTCGGGGAGGGGGGAGAGAGAGTCGGCAGAGAGAGAGGCGGCCAGGGCGAGGGTGGCGGGTGCCACAAGGGCCCTGAAGGCCAGGGTCTCGATGGGTGGCTCCAGGGCCAGGTGGTCTACGGCACACACCCTGCCTGTCAGCATGAGGGACTCGGCGTCACAGGGGCAGAGGGAGAGGGCGGCCAGACAGTCGGTGAGGGCGGCTGCCCTGTCCTTGTCCTCCAGTCTCTCCTCCTCATAGGCGGCCCAGGAGAAGGAGGCGGCGTCATACCACAGGCCAAAGTGCACGGCCAGCTCAACCCTCAGGGCCAGGTATGCCATGTACACGTCAGAGTGCTTGGACTCCTTCAGACGCTGAACGTTCATCTTGGAGGACACAATACGAGCACGGAGCCAGTCTCCACTCTGCTTGATCAACCTAACCTGGGGTGAGACTACTGCTGATGGAGGGGGGGTGGGTGAGTGAGAACAAGAGACAGAGAGAGGGATAGTTAAGACAGAAAGACTGATATAGAGAGAATCCACTACAGTAGAGACAATGGGAAAGAAACAATGGGTATGCGGCCGCTGCAAGGAAGAGATATAGGAGTGATATAGGTCTTAAGCTGGGGACACACTCACGAACTGACAACACGCTGTGACATATATCCGAGAGGGATACATCAGCCAAGAGACAATACATAACACTGTTTCCCTACCTGGTGGAGCACATACTCGTACTTCTCCTTCTCTGTGAGCTGGCCACTGGTGTCTGCCGCCACGGACTGGATTGTCTTTGCTGCCCCCTCCGTGTCCCCCAGCTCACTCTGCAGCATGGCCTGCCTCAGTACCAGTCTACAGTGGGGACCCTCAACCACAATCTGGCCCAGGGTGGCCTCCACCAGGGCCCCCAGCACCTTCTCCTGTGCCTCACTGCCCTCAGGCAGCAGAGAGTCCAGGGACTCCATCAGCACCTTGATGCCACGCTCCTGGGCCTGCTTGCCCTGTGCCCTACGCCTGGACACCCCCTTGTAGGTGCTGATTGCACCCTCGAGGTCACCCCTCAGGATGTCAGCCCTCACAAGAGCGGCAGCGTACACTGCAGACACAGAGGTGTCGCCCACATTCAGCCTGAACCGCCTCTCCAGGTTGGACAGCTCGTCTTGTGTGGCCTTGAAGTCCTCCTTGCTGATGTCGCCATTCACACGGGCCAGAATCGCATCGCATTGGTCCTGAGCCTCCCTCAGGTGATTCTCATCAATGCTGGACTCAGGCATTTCTGGCGTGATAAGGTGAAGAGGTGGCCTTGGGCTATTCTCAGCGGCCATGTCGCGAGGGTGTAGTTTGAGACAAAAACAGACTTGAGCAGCACCGTTGCTTCTCTTCAGTACTGACACTCTGTACCCTCAGTGGACTTCACTGAAGACCCATCGAACTTGGTGGTGACATATGGTGTGTGGTGTGTGTATGCCCCCTCCTGTCTGATTTGATATGTATCTGATATGTGTCTGATATATATCTGACCCAGCCGTTCCTATGCTTTGGCGGTGCTGAGCCGGCTGACTGGATCCTGCAGGAGACGGGCACTCTCGCCTCCATGGCCGAGTCCACAGTGTCTGTCGTGGCAGCACAGGTTGCGCGCAAGCTCACTGGAGGCGAGCCCAATGTAAGTGTAAATAGTATGTGATTGGTTGTGTATATTGTCTCTCTCTCTCTCTATCAGCTCTCACATCCAGTATGGGGACCTGAGGGAAGAGAGTACCCGCTCTCGGTTCTCGACGTCCGATGCGCGGTCTGTGATGTCGTGCATGCACTATATATTCCTGAATGCAGCCAGTCACAATGTGTCTGGGGAGACGCTGGAGTCTGAGCTGGAGATGCTGGGACTCAGCACAGAGCACGCGGCATCAATGGCATCCCACTACACACAGGTGGGTGTCAGTGTGCAGTGGGTGACTAAAAGAGCCCCCCCCCCCCCCCCCCCCCCCCCCCCCCCCCCCCCCCCTTCCTTCTTAAGGACTGGGTCCCCCCATATCCACTTACCACCCTGTTACGCCTTCTATCCACTATTTTTTTTCATCCCATCCTACATTGATACTAGTAATCATTCCATTATCTTACCTCCCCCCTCTCTCTCTCTACACCCCTAATTCTCTCTTCTCATACACAGGACATCCCATCCTACATTGAGAACAATGACCAGTGGCCCAAGGTATTGTGATAAACAATGTACTATATTCATACATATACTACTATATGTGCTATACTACTAGGTATATATATATATATATGATAACAATGACAAGTGGCCCAAGGTAATGAGATACACATATATACACATACATATGCTAAGGACATGTTGTGTATAACTGTATATAGCCCCAGTCTCCTACTTCTTATGATTCTCTCTCCCCCTCTACACCCTTATTCCAGGTCCTAGATGCTGCCCTCACCTCTCTCAACAAGTGGCGGTTCACTCTGTTTGGTGTGCTTGACAACAAGTATATCCTCCAGAGGGTGGAGGTAGGGATATATATATACATTTGTAGATATGTTTGTAAGTACTCTGTGTATACGTATGTGTGTATATGTACTCTGTTTGGTGTGCTGGCACTCTCTCCCTCTCTCTCTCTCTATTTCTCACCTCCTCAGTCAGTCGTGTTTTAGCTCTCTCTATATACACAAACACCCACAACTCTCACCCTCTCAGTCCATAGCCACCCAGGTCGTGGATGGTGTCAACACTAGGATGCATTCTCTCTCTCTCTCTCTCAATATATATATATACTAAACTCCATCTCACTCAGTCCATAGCCACCCAGATCAATCTCTCTCTCTCTCCCCCCCCCTTAACCTTAGTCCATAGCCACCCAGGTAGTGTCTGGTGTCAACACCAGGATGTGCAAATTCTCTCTCTCTCTCTCTCTCTCTCTCTCTCTCTTTATATATATATATATATATGTATTAACCCCTTAGTCCATAGCCACCCAGGTTGTGGCTGGTGTCAACACTAGGATGTGTTGATTATCTCTCTCTCTCTCTCAATCTCTCTCTCTCTATATATATATACTAATCTCCATCTCACACATAGCCACCCAGATCAATCAATCTCTCTCTCTCTCTCTCTCTCTCTCTCTCTCTCTTATATATATATATCTATTAACCCCTTAGTCCATTGCTACCCAGGTTGTAACTGGTGTCAACACCAAGATGTGTCATCTCTCGTTCTATATATATATATGAATATATATATATATATATATATATATATATATACTAAACTCCATCTCACTCAGTCCATAGCCACCAGATCAATCTCTCTCTCTCTCTCTCTCTCCCTTAACCATAGTCCATAGCCACCCAGGTCGTGGCAAGTGTACTCTCTCTCTCTCTCTCTCTATTATATGTCTCTTACCCCCTTAGTCCATAGCCACCCAGGTTGTGTCTGGTGTCAACACCAAGGTGGTACTCAAGCTGAGTCTGGGTACAGTACTAGAGAGACACGAGGTATATAGATAGATATATATATATATATACTGTAGTATACTACCTTGGTACTCAAGCTGAGTCTGGGCACGGTACTAGGGAGGCATGAGGTAGGGTATTGTTATATATATACTATAGTCTGTATATGTGTGTATATATATACTATAGTGTGGATATATATACTGTAGTATATATACCTTGGCACTCAAGCTGAGTGTGGGCACAGTGCTGGAGAGACACGAGGTATATGTATATATATATTATTATTAT
Source organism: Kipferlia bialata (assembly GCA_003568945.1). NCBI lineage: Eukaryota > Fornicata > Kipferlia > Kipferlia bialata. The sequence goes on from BDIP01000351.1 coordinate 18,662, forward strand.
TACAGTATATATAATACAGTGAGTGTACTACCTTAATGGTACTCAAGCTGAGTCTGAGGACAGTGCTAGAGAGACATGAGGTATGTATAGATAGATACTATAGTGTGTGTGTGTATATATATACATATATATATATATATACTCTAGTATACATATCTTGGTACTCAAGCTGAGTCTGGGGACAGTCTTAGAGAGACACGAGGTAGGGCATTACTATATATATACATATATACTATATAAACGTTGAGTTACTATAGTGAGTATACTAGTATACACTACCTAGATGGTACTCAAGCTGAGTCTGGGGACAGACACGAGGTATATTCTTTTATATTTATTAATTAATATATACAGGTACCATGCATGTTATTGGGTGGACTATACTTAGAGACACATGTTGGGGTATCGAGTACACGCCAATATATGTATATTATTATGTATGAATATTCCCTTACACCAGTTTGAGGTGTACCGTGACTTTGATGGCAAGTGTCAGGTGACCAGCCACAATGTGCAATAGATAAGAGAAAGAGGGAGAGAGAGAGGGGGGGGGGGTTGTGAGAGAGAAGGCCAGATGGAGAGAGAGGTCATTCCTTCTTTCTTGTCCTCTGAATCTCGGCTGTCTAGAGACTCAGTGTATATTATGTGTCATAAGTGTGTGATATTGTGAATAGATGTGTGTTGTAACCAAGTGTTGATCCTTTCATCCTCCTGAAACTAGGACGAGTTCTAACGCCACATCTCATTTTGAACCATGTAGCCTGATGATCCGTATATACAACATATATATATTATATATATTGGCCCACAATACATACCCAACTGTCTCATCCCACTCTAACATCATAAAAACAACTTACTCTAACGTCTCTATTACAAAGATTGGGAGGTTGGCGAGCAACACACCCAATACCAAGTACATATCTACACACAAGAGGTTCGTATCCCTCAAGTGGCATATCAGTACAAGTATATAGGCATACACACCCCACCCACCCCTCCCTACTAGCTACAAGCTACTATTTAGACACATGACCGTCTCCCTAGACCAGCGTCCCCGTCATATTAATAACATTATTACATATCGTTACATACAGTGTATGGCATAAAATGTCAATTCAAATACCCAGGCAAAACAAGATGTAGAAAACATCTCCCTCTCTCTCTCTCTCCCTCTCTGTCTCTCTCTCGCCCGGGTGGCCCTGTAATATGGGCAAAACCTCTCTCCTCTTCGCTCCCCCCTCCCTTCCATATATAGGGCTCTCTCGCATCCCTCTCACTCTCTCCTAAATAAAACTACTGCGCTGGAAGGGTCATCTCTCATCTCTCATCTCTCTCTCTCTCCCCCTCTCTCTCTCTACCTCCTTCTGTTGTACTTGGGCTGGTGGTCAGAGTCCCCGTGGCGATGGTCGCGGTGGTCACGCCTGGGGATAAGTATATATATATATATATATGAAGAGAGAGAGAGAGAGAGAGAGAGAGAGAGAGTCCCCGTGGCGGTGGTCGCGGTGGTCGCGCCTGGGGGTGAGGGGGTATTTATATATATACGTGAGAATTATATAATAACGCCTGGAGGTAAGAGATATATACCTGAGAATTTTATATATATAGTACTACTCATGTACGTATATCATGTACCTCCCACCACTCCTGTCATTCCCCCTGTGCCTGGAGTCCTGGTTCCTGCCATTGCGCCTGGGGGGTAAGAGGGATGTAGAAACAAACACACACATAAATATATATATATGTATATACATATATATCCGAGTATATATGTACCTGTACCCGCCCTCGTTGTGCCCCCTGCTTTGATATATAGAATGGTATATATATATACTCATATAGTATATATATACATATGTCTCTATATATATACCTGTACCCGCCCTCGTTGTGCCCCCTGCTCTCCCTGTCGTGCTTGTAGTGCTGGTAGTCACTGCCAGACGGCATGTCCATCCTGATATCAGTATATATATAGTGTATATGTAATATATTATATACATGTTGTATAGTGCATGCAGTGATAACATAGTATTCTATAGAGAGTATCTGTAGTGCTGGTAGTCACTTCACTGGACCCCAACTAGTTGGTGTCATATATTCAATATACTATCAGTATAAACACTATATACCTGTTCACCCCCGTGTGCCCGTATGACTGGACCACTGGGCCAGTGACTGATA
>BDIP01000352.1:9538-19538 GCA_003568945.1 Kipferlia bialata
TTTTTCCCCCCCCCTTTTCCTCCCCCCCCCCCCCCCCCCCCTCCAACACCCACACATCCAAGCGTATATATATACAGTATGCACCTTAACCACTGAACTTTTATAGTATGTATATATCCACATACATCGCTATTCCCTAGGCCAGTGACATTCAGATCCTGGACCAGCTGGAGGCACAGATACTCTCATATACCTATGACACGATGTTAGTATTGACAGTGTATGTAGTAGTATATATCTGATCTCTAGTGCAGTGACTGCCTCATTCGGGACCAGCTGGAGGCCCAGATACTCTATAAAAATAATATACTTCTATAGTAAATATCTACATCTATATACATCTAACCCCTAGTCCAGTGACTGTCTGATTCTGGACCAGCTGGAGGCACTGCCGGAGGAGAGGAGGGCTGAGTTCTGGGCCTTGGAGGACATCCACAGGTATAAAATAGGCACTACTATCAATGGTGGATTCTTGGGGTAATACTGTAGGTGACTTACAGTGTAGGTCTCATTGCATATATATATGTGTAAGAGTGTTTCTCTTGCTCTGTGTACATCTCTGGAGAGGGCTAGGTTCTGGCCCAAGGGGAACATCCAGGAATACTTATATTCTGTAAGTTATATATGTCTGTCCCCAAACACACACCGTAGAATCTACGGCGTAGATTCCAAACCACCACAACTAGGCCTGCCAGTACTTTAGATGCCTCTGCAGCTGAGTCTGCTATATTGCCACTCCCTAACCCTCAGAGCATCCCCAGATTCTGAGAAACCAGCATAGATCTAACTCAAATTTCTGTACATTCCTCAGTTGTGGGTATTCCATTCTCTCTTCCTAACCCTCAGAGCATCGCCAAATGCTGTGAAGACCAGGACTGGTATCTTCCAGACAAATGCGTTCACTCTGGAGGGCCTACCCACAGAGACATCTGCCCTGCTGGGAATAGGATCTAGGTATATATATATATGTTAATACAGTATAGAGATACCTTCCAGATCCTCGCATGAATATGTGCATCCTTTAGGGTGTACTCCCAGGCATCTGTCTCATTGGGAGTTGGGTCTAGGTTAGTGCACTACAACTACCACTATGATGTACAATACCACTCTAGAATACTCTCTAACTGGCAGGATCAACTACGACTGCATCTCGTTTGGAATATTGAGTATGTATTATACTGCATAATACAAGTATAGTACAACAAGAACATATCCTCCTCTATATAGTAAACAATACATGCCACTCCAGAATACTCAGTATTCATCATCAGGATCAACCACAATTGCACTCCCATCCTGTCCAGATGGGCAGAGATGAGAGAGGGGGAGGTGGGATTCGTCTATATATATGTATCATACATAATGTATGTGTATGTACTTGTATATATGTATATATTCATTTATATATACTACATATATACACGGAGAGAGGATGGGTTATAGAACCCAGAACCAATTTGAGGGTCAATGTCTGATATTTAGTCCAGTATTGTTATATCGTATCTACCATTCCCATATATAACACAATTTTACTTGGTGTATATCTTAGATTGTAAATATGTTGTCTTCCTGTTGATATGTATATCGGAGTTGTTGTTGATTCCCAGATCCATGTCTGCTTCCGTGCTTGGGTGTCTCTCTATTTGTTATCTAAGAGATATTAGTAATAAGATACTGCTATATCCTTCACCTCTAGGTACATGTCTGCTTCCACATATAATTTGTGTTGTTTAGTGTTTCTCTCTTTGCTATATCCTTCACCCTCAGATCCATGTCTGCTTCCGTGCCAGCAGACCCATAGCAGAGGGAGAGGAGATGTGCACAAACTACGCAGAGATGAGGTGGGGTGTGACTGTACACTATGCATATATATAGCTACTATTCTCTATTTGGGGTTGCTTATATTCTTCTCACCCTCAGCCAGAGAAGGGACAAGCGCCAGGCGTACCTGTTGGAGAAGTTCAAGTTCAGGTCACATACTAATAGTAGATTAATCTGTTGGGAGTCCTATCCCACTCGTTGATATCTCAACTGGCTGAATCAGCCAGTCCGACTCATATACTCATAAAGTAAGAACTCCCTCTTTCACTGATAGAGGCTCTGTCAGTGCCAGGAGACCTCTATCTGGTGTCTCACTCTCTGACTAAGTACTTACTCCAGCTGCACCTGCCCGACATGCTCCCTCACTGGCAAGAAGAGACTCAAGAGCAACAAGCGCCGAGAGAAGTGGTTCACCCTCGATGATGAGGTGCATATTCCTATTTCTCTCTCTATTGCAACTCTATGATCGCAAATGGAATCTCACCTCTACTGTCTCCCCTACATGTGTAACGAATCATCTCTAACCCATAGGTCATGGAGATGGTTGTCAATGCACCAGACAAGGCACTGGCAGGTAGGGCGTCAATACTATATAGAAATTTCAATAATGGAAATATAGATCATCAATATATAGTTATATTGACGACAAGGCACCGAGCAGCTGATCCAGATTGTGCACAGTGAGTTCCAGAGCATGCCTGGGATGCTTGTGAGAAAGTAAGTCATCGTGTAGAGGGAAATCGTCATGAAGAAATATTTCCAGATCATATTAAAAGGGATCATTGATTACTAAGTTAGTAATTTACTAACTACAGCCACAACGCTGCCTACCAATGCGCCCTGGCCTGTGGACCCAGCAAGGTATGGGGTATTCTCTCTCTTGGAATTGGTGATCTCTCTCCTTCATTCACCGAGTGAATAGACATACAACGCGAATCACTCTGCTTGTCTCAGTATGACTCTCACCATAGGTGGCAGAGGCTGTCAAGCATGCTAGACTCACCCTTGAGTACAAAGTATGATGATAGTAGGAGGATATCGATATGTAAGTCAGACTCGGCATTAGTAGTACATGGATTCCTTTGACACATCCTCTCCGAAAGAGTCTCTCTACCCCTCAGGTCCTCTGCGTTGGTGACCTTCCACTGGACAATCCAGAAGTGCAGTCTGCCATGGTGAGTTAGATAGTGAAACCCCAGACTAGTATAGGCTGTTCAACGGATTCTGTAGCTTGTATTATGTCATTATGTAGTGTATTATACAAACTCTTCTTTGGGAATTGATAATGGACCACAAATGAATACAATTTTCCATGCATTCAGTCTGCTATGGTGAGTTAGATACTGCTACCCAGGACTAGTGTAATTGGCAACAATATTTCTCCAGATATTCTGCATTCATCTCAGTACTCAGAATAGTAATACCATTTATTGTATACATACACTCTGGTTCAGTTTGTCACCCTTCCTGTTTGGGTTGTTCAACAGTTTCTTCTGCTTGTTACATCTTACTACCAGAACCCCAGCAACCACCCGATTGCTCGGATGAGAGGAGTGAGACTACCAACCAAGGTATAGTGTACCCCATACACTCAACCCTGAACCGTTCCTTATTGATAGTTACCTATATTATATGCTATTATAGAGTGAGATTACCTACCAAGGCTGGAAGAATAGTAAACTGAGTATACTATACTCAGTTATGTTTACTCTTACTTTGTACGGCTATTTCTATACTTCTTCTAGTGAAAGTGAGAATAGTAACCAAGTTGACATAGATGCTCCAACAGAACTCTCCACAACTGTGTGGAATACTCAATGTATCTTTTAGCAGTGTCAGTACTCCTGTTAGCGGCGCGTAATAACAGTATAATAACAATATATGGTGTTTAACAGTTTACCCCAGCCCCTCCCAGCCATCTTCACTGAGAAGGGTCGCCATGGCGTGTCGTTCCCTATTGCTCTGAAGGTAGGAATAGTGTCATTAACTATACATGCGAGTATATCGTGTACAATGTATAGGCTTAGACTAATAATACACTGTGTGAGGATAGACCATATATCATTGTACTCGATGGTACAATACTACAGTAATAATGCAGTATATATTATATATACTATACATATACTTATATTTATACTATATTAATCAGTATTGAATCCACACTTCCAGGCAATGGAGGAGGAGAGAGAGAGAGTACAAGGATATTCAACACATTGACTGTATTAGATGATAGTATAACATGCAATTCTACACCCTTCTTTCACTCCAGGCATTGGAGGAGGAGAGGGAGAGGGAGCTGGGTAGGCCACTGAGACCTGATGAGAGCGCCATCAAGTGGGGACCCTGGAAGTAGACGTAGAATACATCATGTAGTGGACTGTGAGTTCGTTCACAGATCTTGTTACTTAGACAGTGTCTAATAGACACCTCTTAGACTCTTTGATTCTAATTAGTGTGGTGTCGCGCAGCCTATGCGTGGGAAATTGATTAGAGAAACGTCCAGATGTAAGGCAATGAAGTAACATATCACTGATATGATATCAGCGTAAAAGTCTCCAGCAAAAACGACTGATCCCGGACCCCTTTTCACTGGCGCTATAATTAGCCTCGGCTGCCTTCCTTCATCCAAAGAGTGACCGCTAGAGCAGAGAGGAGTCGTTTACCGACGCTGATCCGCTACTAGCAGCGCGTTCACTCACCCACCGAGAGAAAGAGCGAGAGCGAGAGAGAGAGAGAGAAGCCATGGGGTACTACAGGCCCCCCCATGTGTCAGTATTACTTGTTGCCTGTTGCCTGTTCCTGTGTGTGGGCAGTGTGTGGGGTGTAGGCTGTGCGTCTGGGTACTACCAGACTGCGGCAGATGCAGACTGCGAGGCATGTCCCGCTGGGTACTGGTGCCCAGATGTGGGAACAGCTGTGGTTAGTCATAGTATTAGTGTGTGTTATAGGGACAGGAGGTGTGTGATACCTCTTCTATAGACGCATTGGGTTGGTGTACGTGCAAGTTCCCTTGTGGTTGAGTATGGAGGGATCTGTGTACATGCTTTGGGTGTTGTATGTTCATCATTGATAGGGTTACAGTCCCCCTCTCTTCCCCCCTCTTCTCTCACCATAGGAGTGTAACTCCGGAGAGTACTCCCTTAGGAAGAGTCTTGATTGCACAGTGTGCCCGGCAGGTAGAGTGTGTATATATATATATACATGTCATATATACTGTTCTCTCTGTCTCTCTGTCCCTCCTTCATACCTACCCTCATCTCGCTCATCTAACCGTGATGTCCTATGTATGTTACCATTCTGGTTTTATTATTGCAGATGCTTTCTTCCCTGTTGTCCGATCTCTCCCCCCCCGCCCCCCCTCTCTTTTTCCCCCCCCCCCCCCCCCCCCACTTCTATCTTCATTATCCCTCACCCCAGGTTCCTGGAGGCCTTCCTCCAGCACCAGTTGAGACTCACTCTGGAGAGAGAGGTCATAGACTCATCTAGAAGGTATGAAGAGCATGCTCCATGTCTTCTCTCTCTCTCCCTTCACTCTAAGATAGGCTCTCTCTCTTTTTCTATCTTTACCCGTGTGTCTCACAGTCAGTATGCAGCCCCAGATTGCAGAGAGGGCCCATACCCTGTTGGAGAAGGAGGCTGCGCTGGAGACAGTGAGGTAGATACGCACTGGTGATTCACATGTTGTGACATATACGCCTAATCTTCGTCTATAATAGTCTTCTTTAGTAGTCTATATTAGTGAAACTGCCTTTCCACTTACCTGTTAGGTTCCGCACTGGTGATGCCCAGAGGGTCAAGATATCTGAGCTATTGCTGGCTGTCCAGGACCAGTATGTAAAGATGAGGTGCGTACACCATCTATGCACGTATCTATATATATCACCAAATCTATTATGTGTCTCTGACCCCCTAGGCCCGATGTGGACCCCTCTGACCGGTATGCATCTGACCTCACCCCCTCTGAGCAGGACATGGTCTATGCAGTGCTGGCTGAGGGGGCAGCAGAGAAGCAGGTATATTCATAGTGTATATATATATGTGTGTGTATATATAGTATATATGTATATATGAGCAGGACATGATCTATGCTGTATTGGCAGAGGGTGCAGCAGAGAAACAGGTATATTCATAGTGTATGTATATATGTGTGTGTATATATAGTATATATGTATATATGAGCAGGACATTGTCTATGCAGTGCTGGTAGAGGGTGCAGCAGAGAAGCAGGTATAGTATGTGGTGTGCACACCCGTCTATATTGTTGTACGCCCTTCTCAGCCCAGGTCTGCCTGTGCATCGAGGACTTCCACACCCTAGTGACCTCCCATGAGGACGTGGCCAGACTGCAGCAGGAGAGAGCAGAGCTCATGCAGGTATATACACGATTGTCACACACGCATTTGTCACACAAATACTTGTCACAAGGTATACTAACAGAGTAGGAGATGGGCGTGGAGGCCCAGGACTCCCGTGCTGGTAGGGTCAAGCTCTTTGCCGGCTTTAACGGTGTGACTGGTGAGCCCATTCCCTTGGATGCGTCCAGTAAGGCAGTCCTGGCAGAGGTTGCAAGGTGTGGATGAGTGAAGTATATGTGGACAATTATATAGGACAATTATACAATGTGTGAGGAGGGGTATCCAGTAAGACTGAGAGGGCTATGTTATAGGAAAGGAGAGAAGTGATATCCTCACATTTCCTCTAAGTCATATCTGACCTTCAGACACCTGACAGACCGCGAGATATCGATTGAGGGCCAGAACACAGCCATGGGACCTGCAATCATGTATGTCATATGTATTTAAGGATGAACATCAACCACATAGCATGTCTACCTCATGTCCGTCTTTCTGTATCCACTATATGCTTTCTCCTGTTTGCGTCCTATGCCTCACACCAGGTGTGCCAAGTACGTGGCCTACTTCAATGGCAAGCTCAAGGAGAGGGAGGGCGAGGTAAGGCAGACCTTTATAGCTCATCTCGAGCACATACACACACACACCTCTCCACACAGTAGCTTCTCCTCATATCTCTCTCTCTCTCTCTCCCTCTCACCCCAGACCCTCCCCTCCTATGTGTCCCTGCCTGTCGTAGTGTTCATCAAGAAGATGGTTAATCACTTGATCAAGCGGTGAGTGGTACTCTCTCAGTCATCTCTCTGTCTCAGACACACATACACTCAAGACATAGTTACTTCTCCACAAGACATTGATGTCATCACGGTACTCCCATCATATATATATATATATATATATATATATATATGTATATATATCGTCTCAACACTCTGACACGCAGTCACAGTGACTACTTCTCCACAGAGGACAGAGATGTCATAGCAGTACTTATGTAATGCATATATATATATAAATACACATATATGATATATACACACTCCTACTTACAATAGGCATAGCGACTACTTCTCAACTGAGGACAGAGATGTCATAGCACTACTTCCATTCCATATATATATATGTATATCGTCTCAACACTCTTACACGCAGTCACAGTGACTACTTCTCGACAGAGGATAGAGATGTCATTGCATACGGGGTGGAGAGGTTCATATGCCCCCAGATCGTGACAAAGGTTAGTACGGAGAGAGAGAGAATGTGTATGAAGTATTATCCTTTCTCTGTATATATCTGTGTATATATATCTCCATCTCTCTCTCCCTCACCCCCAGGCCTATGACAAGCATAGTCTTTCAGTTCATCTCTCTCTCTCCCCCTCTTTATATAAGTATATATGTATATATAGATATATACATATCCCCTCACCCCCAGGCCTATGACAAGTGCCTCAGCAGAGGAAGGGACGCAGAGTTTGCCAGGGTGAGTGCGCGTTTCTATTGTATTGTGTGACCTTATACGTTAGTGCAATTCTGTGAATCGCTTCCAAGTGTATGTACCCCCTCACTGCCAGGTATGCAGGGAGTACAGACACGTGACACAGGCAGATGTCCAGATAGAGAAGGACATTAGGTGAGAATTTCTTGAGTATACTGTATTTGTATCCTCATTCATGCACACGTATATACTAGTACATATTACAATTCTATAGTAGTCCCACCCCCAGGTCCCCCGAGCCCAGTATCGTGCAGCCCTATGGCGACGCCATTGCCTGTTTCAAGACACTCTACTTTGCAATATGTCCACAGGTATTCACACTTGCATGCCCCACGGGAATCGAACCCGCGCCCCCTCACTCTAGGACAAGCTCTGGGTCATCAACCAGGCCAAGGAGGCCATCTACGCCGAGGCCAACAGGAACTGTGCCACATCCACTGTGGGGGCAGACGACCTGATCCCCATCTACATATACGTCCTGCTCAAGGTTTGTGGAGTTCTCTCTCTCTCTCTGTGTATTCTAATATACCGATTTGCAGTCCAATGTGCTTGATGTCAACCTCTCTCTCTCTCTCTCTCCCTCGCATACACACATACCCTGCTAATCCCAGTCCAATGTGCCCTGCATGATGTCTTCTCTATTTTTCTGCCTCTCTCTCTCTCTCTCTCTCTCTCTCTGACCCCAGTCCAATGTCCCATGCATGATGTCCACCCTAGACTACATCCAGGAGTACCTCCCCTCCACCCTGTCCTGTGGGGAGGCATCCTACTACTACCTCACAACACGGCAGGTGCCATTTATATGCCAATACGTATGTATACCACTGAATTATATATTATATATATAGGTACCTCCCCTCCACCCTGTCCTGTGGGGAGGCATCCTACTACTACTTGACAACACGCCAGGTATCCATATACTATACTGTACTATACACTATACTGTGATTACGCCACTACTAGGGTTTCTAGGAGTGGATATGTTCCCACACTCTCGAATATGCGTATGCATATCCTCACCTATAGGTCTGTGAGTACATCGGGTCTGCCCTTTCCCATTTCTCGTATATCTATGTATGTATGTGCGTGTGCATATGTTAATATATGTATATACAGGTACCTACTACTCACGCTATAGGTGTGTGAGTACATTGGGTCTCCCTCATCCATATCGTGTATATCTATAAGTGTATGTATATACTGGCACCTACTACTCACCCCCAGGTCTGTGAGTACATCGGGTCTGCCCTCACCCATATCGTGTGTATCTATATGTATGCGTATGCATATATCCTAACTAATATTGTGTGTATGTGTATACTCGCTCACCCCTAGGTCTGTGAGTACATCGGGTCTGCCCTCACCCTCGACATCCAGAAGCAGAGGCAGGACAGGATGAACCACAGCGTGTTCCTCCAGAGCTACCTATTCCCTGAGGTATGGTTAAGTCTCTCTCTTTCTCCCTTTCTCTCTTTCCCTCTCTTCTCCTCCTAGTGTAAATTGTAGTAAACTTACTCAAGGTGTCTCGCATCCTATCCATGTCCTCCCAGCCCTCAGAGCCATTGAGCCCGTTGAAGCCGTTCGTGCTCGTAGACAGTGACGTCGAAGTACCCGGGTACACCCTGAAGGTAGGGCACCCTCTATGATGTATTCTTATATACTTTCACACTTATCGTTCTCATCTCAGGCCACCCTCCCCCTTCTCTCCCAGTCCCACCGTCTACAGCGTGTGTGTGTGGTACCCTCCTCCGACCCCAATGTCTCTATTCACTGCTGTAGAGTGCGTATCTCCCCTGCCTTACCCTCAATGACTGTGGAGGCACTGCTGTCTCTGTTGACTAGGGAGAGGGCGACAGAGGGAGAGAGAGAGAGCGTGGATGGCATGGTGCAGCATGACAAGTGGGTGCACTCAGTGGATGTGGATGTGGCAGCTAGATCACTGGGGGGGGAGGCGGTACGTGAACATCTGTATATATACTCTCCTATCACTCTGCTATACATATGAGATGTGTATCATACTAACAGTTCTATTATATGTAAGTGTACCCACCCCCAGGAGTCCACTGTCTCTGCCAGCCTGCTAGTGACTGACCCTGCCCTTCTGCTGGATGACCATCCTGAGTGGAAGGCACTCACCATGGACGTGGGGGGGAGCTTCGAGGTGGGTGTCACTCTCTCACTCGTTATACACATAATACACCTCATGGGAAGGGAGTCTTGTATATGTATATTCTCGTGTGTGTGTATACCCACCCCAGTCCGTTGAGAGGGACCTCCACATGCTCTCCCTCTACCGGTGGTTTGGCACTGTGCCCACCCTGGACACC
>BDIP01000354.1:9885-20775 GCA_003568945.1 Kipferlia bialata
GTGCCCCCCCCTTTCCCCCCCCCCCCCCCCCCCCCCCCCCACACACACACACTCCTATATATGAGGAAGGACCCCCCTTCCCCCTCTCTCTCCGTCTCTCTCTATACCCCTCTTTCCCCATATAGTTAAATACATGAATTATGTTTCCATGCATATATATATGTGCAATTACAGTACTGTTCTGACTCATGGCCTAGTCATACGTGTCTACTTCACTCTCAATATATTCAGAGGTACCCTCTCTAGGTATGCTTGTGTGAATCACTCCGTTACTATATACTATATTACCAATACCTCATCATAGGTCCCTACCCTGTCCTGTCTGCTAGACATGCACGTGCCAGTCAATACTATACCCCATAAATATATACTCTCTATATATATTTTTATATATATGATGTCTGATCCCAGGTCCCCACCTTGTCCTGTTTGCTAGACATGCACGTGCCAGTCAATGACCTCAGGAAGAGGAAGAGGGAGGGGAAAGGTACATGGTTAAGTTTGCATTTACAACTATATTATACAGGGAATGAACAACATATGAACATATCACTCATCTGTGTGCATGTATATATGAGTATCTATATATACCTCACCCACCAGAGGGTGACCCCACTGGCATCACATTTATATACCGTATATATATATATATTGTATATATATATATGAATTGAATACTAGAAAATAGTATGATAGGTTCATACATGACTTTGTTGTTCATATATGATCGGCATTTATTTTGCGCAATGGTTTTCTCACCCACCAGAGGGTGACCCCACTGGCATCACCTGATGTACATTCATGTTATTCATCTGATGTATAAATGTATATTCCTGAATATATATTATCAGATGGAAGGTGTATGTATAATGTATTCATGATATATCCTCTAACCACCAGAGGGTGACCCCACCGGGATCACCTGTGGGGGCAGCATGTTCAGGGACATGCACAGGTATAGTATGTATATATATATAGATATATGTATTAATATCCATTAATGCATAAAGAATAGTGCAGTTCAGCATGTTCAGGGACATGCACAGGTACTGTATGAATGGATATATATAAATATATATATATATATATGTATTTATATTAGTAAACATGAGTAAACATGAAGATTATTGCGGATGTATATGAACAGTATTATCGACTAGGTCTAGTAGTGCATACACTAGGGGCAGCATGTTTAAGGACATTCACAGGTGTGTTTGCATATATAAACCACTGTGTAGATATTCTTTAGTATTACTGTGCGTCCGTGGTCACACTTACTCCAGGGCTGTCGAGAGACTGTGCCAGGACCCACTGAACAGACGAAGACTGAGGTGAGTATAAGTCCATATACATGCATATATATATACACACATACTCATACGTACCTATGTATATGGACTCAGACTGAGGTACGACTGCACACTTCAATTTTTTGGACTCTCATGAGATATATAATATCTCAGATCTACAGACAGGGCGAGCTTCCTAACCTGGTTAATAACCGGATTTGTGTCTCAATATATGTCTAACCTTGCAGACAGGGTGAACTACCAAGGTGCAGAGACGGAGAGGACTACGACAAGCTGCAGGAGAAGGTATCCCAAGATTGATTCTCCTATTCATTCTTCAATTGAATCTCTGATTGATTCTCCGATTGATCCGGAGAGGACTACTACAGACTGCAGGAGAAGGTATCCTAAGGATCCTAAGATTGATTCTATCTTACTATTGAGCTTCTATCTGGGTGATTCTTCTTTTGATTCCTCTCTTGTCTCTTTGATTGAATGTTAAGTATTATTTAATAATTTGATTATAATAATAATCAATTATTTGATTCATTCTGTGGTTTATCCCCAGCATGTCACGAGTCTCTATAGAGAGACCCTCGGTGTCAGTGCTGTCGGGGCAGAGCGGTTGCCACAAACACAGGTATATGACCCTCTCTTGCTTTCTCTCTTGCGTCTTGCAATCTCTGTCGTTCCTCAATGACTCAGGGTATGCCCACCCTCCATACCCCTGCACCCTCTATCATACACTTTCTTTCACTGCCTCGTTCTCTCCTAGCAACGCCCCATTAATACGCCGATATTTATATATATCACATAAGGGGCTAGGCTTGATAGCCGCCAAAAACATAGATTCTTCTCTCCTCCCTTCACCATCAGGGTATGCCCACCCTTCGTACCTGGATGCAGGGCCAGATGACAGTGGCCACCATATACGAGGTATGACTTATATAGTTACCCTATTATACGAATCACTATATTCACAGTTGTGTCTCTTCTATGGATGCAGGGCCATATGACAGTGGCCACCATATACGAGGTATATGATGTATTTGTAATTATGCTATTTCTCTATCATTCTGATATACTGTTTTATGTTTTATGATCCTTCTATGGGTGCAGGGCCAGATGACAGTGGGCACAGTATATGAGGGATACATTTTCTATATATAGTGCAACTCTATTGATACGAGGTATACATTCTCCTAATACAATGCAATTCTATTGATTTGCGCGTAGCAGTTCCTAAACTCTACACCATCTACTCCGGGTCAGTGGCCACAGTTAATGAGGGGTATATATTCAAACATTCTTTCATTCACTCATTCGTTTTGATCTTAGGTATACATTCAAATCGAGGAGAAGGAATCATTAAACTAATGTGTATACAACTCATATTCTTTCATTCACTAATTTTGATCTTATGCACAGGATGAAGAGGACTCTCTGACCCCACCTCCTGAGGGAGATGACAGGGACAGAGAGTACAGTGGGGTACTATCAGACACAGAGGTATATGTATATGAACCTCTATACATACTTGTGCATTATTCCCCAGTCATCTGTATTTATATCAGGGTGAGGCCGAGTCCATCTCTGACAAGTCCCTTACTATATGTAGCGATTATGAGTAGTATATAGAGTATATATATATTCTGTGTGGTCATAGTGTTAATTCTAATACTAGGGTGAGGCCGAGTCCATATCTGACAAGGTTCATGAATACGAATATAGTATTAGTATTCACTATATGGGTTTGGTCTTACGACAGGGTGAGGCCGAGTCCATCTCTGACAAGGCCGCCCAAGGAGAGAGAGACGCCATCGACAGAGAGAGGCAGAGGGAGAGACTGGCTCAGAGACAGGCCGAGACTGAGAGCCAGAGGGTCAGCAGAGAGCAGTCAGAGGTTGGTAGTCGACATACATATACGTGTGTGTACCCACATGTGTACTCCATATATACTATACCATTAGTGGTTTAGACCACGGAGAGCAGAGAGGTCACATGTTGTACTCCATATATGTCTGAATAATAGATCCGCTTATATCCTATTTAACACCAGCGTCTCATCCACATTCTTTATATTTTTTATACTCTGAGGACAGTGTCAGTCGTACTACCCGCCTAGTGTGATCACGTATATTCAAGTCAATGTAACCTTTGCTATATATATGAATATATATATCCTATATATATGTCTCACACTAGCTCCTTCTGGCCAGTGACTCTGAGGACAATGGTGCTCAGAAGTAATCTTCCCTATACTACTTATGATTTGTACCACATAGTGGCTCTTTCACTCTCTTAATACTAGCTCCTTCTGGCCAGTGACTCTGAGGACAATGGTGCTCAGAAGGGAGAGGCATGGGATGAATCAAAGTACACACTCAGGTATGAATGATTACATACGTACTACATATGTTTGTTTCTCGGAGGATATATGTCTTCCTGTATTTTGTATATATTTACTCTACTTCAACACATACAATTGAATTGACACCAGGTACTTGCTGACTAGACCCTCCCCCAACGTGACAGAACTGGAAATGAACAGAGTACGTACCAGTTCTGGTTAACACTCACTACAAGTGCCTTAATTCTAACATAACTCTCATTTCAGACACTGGAGTACAGATTGGTCTGCCTGGCTGCATCTCTGTCCATTAAGATACTAGCTGAGGCCACAGGTGAGTACACGCATAGAGACATATATGTTGATATTACTCATGGTCAGTCTATTTTTCAGTATATTTTTTCAGTATTTTTCGATGATTATGCACATCTAGCCTTCATTCAACATATATGTACAATCATAGTAATTAATAATTAATCAACCCCAGGTGGCACCATCAGTCCCATCTGCTTGCAGTCAATACCTATATATATAAGGAATTCATATATATATATTAGTATTTACTCCTAGTTGACCCCAGGTGGCACCATCAGTCCCATATGCTTGCAATGTATATATACATGTTAGAATCCCTTGTATGAGTATATATATATATTGTTTATGTTACAAATTGACCCCAGGTGGCACCATCAGCCCTAGAGCATATGCCCTGTCGGCACTGATGCTACACAGGTACTTATGTGGTATCATAGATATGATGTATATTCACATAAGCACTTTTGTGTTTGATTCTTCAGAGGTACACATATGTATGTGTCTCGCTATATACTGTTCTCTTAGCTGTCTGTTTTCATCGTCATACTTACTACTAGGCTCTATACCTCTGCCACCCTTGCCTCTGTGCCATACTGTGTATTATAGTATTGTAGTGTGTATGAATATTATTTTAAATACTTTCTCATTAATCTTTACCCCTAGGCTCTATACCACTGCCACCCTTGCCTCTGTGCCCCCTGCCATAGGGGCAGGGGCAGCAGCAGCCATTGCGATCAAGAGGGTAAGAAGTGTTGATACTGTGGATATGTCGCTCATATCCATGTATGTATATGTATAATCGAGTTGTTGGGGCAGCAGCTGCACTGGCTATCAAGAGGGTATGTACCATTCGGCTATTTGGATGGTTATTCAATTTCTGAGTGTTCAGGGAATACACGACTGCTATTGTTGAATTATGACTATAAATATATAATATAGTTAATTAATAATTAATATAATATAGTTAATTAATAATAATTTTCACCTCACTCCAGTTCCGTCGGTCAGTCCATCCCGAGATGTATGACAAGATATCCAGCATGGTACGGAGTGGTGTATACTCTCTCTGTAAGAAAATGTGGGGGAAACCTGCATTGCTGTTCTTTCATTCATTTATATATACCATTCGTTCACTGACTCTCAGGTCCTCTCACTCCAGTCCTCATTGCACATTAGTGGGGAGAGTGTCACATTGTGACTCACAACCATAAATAGTCCATGTATATATATTGTTATTATTACTGTTCCTTAACTCACTTACAGGTACTTTCCCTCGAGTCCTCCCTCCACATCAATGGGGGGAGTATCACAACAAGTGTGGTCTCAATGAGTAAGGTTAGTGTTTTGGTATCTTATATTATAATTGAGATACACTCAATTCCCAATATTGGACCCTCTTTATCGTTAACACTCTCACTAGCATCAAATCAGTATTCATTAGTTTCTATCTCCTTCACTACCTTCACTAAACGTATATCCTTCACCTTCAGGCCGACGTCAACAAGGCCGTCCGGTCTACAGTGGCCATGATGGTAGGATTTGGTGACAAGAGGTATCAGTCAGTCTCTCATTCCTATTACACGTACCCTCTTCCCTCTTATGTCCTGGGAGAGTGAATATACTAAATATTGGTTCCTTTCCTCTCATGTAGTGTCTCAACTATTTATGTTTTCTAATCTTAGGGACCTTGACCGTGCCTTCAGCACACTCAGCAAGGGAAGCATCAAGGTATGCGTTGAACCCAGTGCCATTATATCTCTTCTTTCCACCAATTTCTCTTATATTACACTTGGACACTCCATTTCTGTCATTTCTATTGTGTAAAGTGTTTGAGGTATCTCACCCCAGGGCTGTTGTGACAGGCTGTCCGGGGTCAGAGTGGATGGTGAGACACAACTGTCAATTACTCAACCTACTTCTCGAGTAGTGTTATTTGTCTGTCAACTGGCTTCTCTCATCAATCAAATGTTGTTGTCAGCATAGCATTGAGCTCACCCCTCAGATGCTGCCACTCTGTCCCAGATAGCCGATGCCCTGCTGCCACTCATAATGGCAGTGACACCATTAGGTGTGTATGTATATAGTTGTATAGTTGTATTTGTCAATGCTGACGATACAGTAGTATACTCGTATACTCTTTGTAATGTAATATTGTATGATGCCCTGCTGTACCCTGACCTGACTTGACTTGACTTGACTTGACTTGACTTGACTTGACTTCAGGTTGCATTCCCTCTCTCAATATGAAACTGGTGCCTCTGGTGGTTGTGGCAGTGGCCAAGGAGACGGCAAGGTACTCTATATATATATACACATATATATTTACGAAGTCTATTATTATTAAGAGACTAAGTATACTGGTTATGTAAAAGTAATTGGTGCCCCTGGTGGTTGTGGCAGTGGCCAAGGAGACGGCAAGGTACTCTATATATATATATACACATATATATATATATGTTCAAATAGTATAGTGTCCTAGTAATACTATTTTGGTGTTGCTCTGGTTGTTGTGGCAGTGGCCAAGCAGATGGCAAGGTATTACATATCACACACACATATATATATATATGTCTACGTAAACGAAATTTACTGGCAATGTTTTAGTAATATGTGCCTCTGGTGGTTGTGGCCAAGGAGATGGGAAGGCATTATCCAATGTAGATACATTGAATTTGAATACAAGCAGACTAAATACCCTGCATATGGTTCAATGCTTGTTTCAGTGGCCAAGGAGATGGCAAGGTAGTATTATATGGTATATCCACCCCCCCACCATCATGTTTGACACATTTCCAACACACAATACCATCATATACAGTGTTACCTTACTTACCATTTATAGACTGACTTCAGCACCATCCGTCGAGACATGTGGTCCACCCTGCAAGACACGCCCATTCAGCCAAACATCGTGTATGTGCATATACATATGTGTGTGTGTACGATCATGATCATATCTATGTACTGCCAAAACTAGTATGTAATTATCTAACCTCTCAGCTACGACCTCGTCAGGAACGCCCCGCAGTCATTCCACGACAGTATGGCTAGAAAGGTGGGTAGAATATGATACTGCTTCACCTCTCATTATTTTTGTGTCGTCTCACCCAGGACCTTCTACCCTCCCTATACAGGACTGGTGCCTATGGGGTCACCCCTGCCCTGCAACTAGACCCTTTATTGAGCCAGATGGTGTACACTGTGTACAATGCACTGGTCATTGCGTCAGACACACAGGGGGACACGGGGGAGAGGTAGTATATAGATATGTATATATATATATATATATATATAACTATACTTTACATACTGAATACTCATATATTATGTATAATATACGTATTGATTGCATCAGACACACCGGGGGACACGTCGGAGAGGTATAGTACTACACTGTTCTCATGATATCTACGTACATACGGACATAGACACTAATATATATATATATATATATATATATGCTGTGACCCTTTCCATAGGGCATATTTTCTATATATATATATATATATATATATATATATATGCTGTGACCCTAACCATAGGGCCTCTGAGCTCATGGAGTCCCTGGACATATGGGCAGACGCAGACACTAGCATGTCCACTGATACTGGGACACCTGAGGCTCAGCAGGTACTATATTGAAGTAATTATCCATATGTCTGATTCATCATCAATATTCCTGGCAGTGTGTTTGCTTCATAGGAAACTCACCTGCTAGGTCACCACCCTTCTCTCTTCCGTCCTGACGTCGGTGAATGCATTTAACCTCGACATAGAGGTCTCGACAAGACACCCTGTGTTGGAGGCGCAACGGCCAACGGTTACCGCGCCTAGTTCCCCCGGTACCACTTTCTCTGGTCCTCAGAACAGAGAGAACCAAGAGAAGCAGACGGTGGTATCCGAACTGCCTGCAAAGACTAGGAGGTCCATATCCCCAGATACCACACATAGTGACAGAGACCGAAAGCTGACTCTTTCACCCAGTAGCAAGAGAAGGCCAGTTCCTGATCCGGCTTCCATGAGGCAGAGGGAGAGAGAGGGGCAGAGAAGGCAAGTGCCTGAGGTTAGGGTGTCTGGAAGGGAGAGGGAGAGAGAGAGAAAGGGTGGTGAGCGAGACGACAGAGGCCATTCGTTAGATCGTGATAGTGTGCCACATAGAGAATATCCTGGGGAAAGAAGAGGGTATCGGGGAGAGGAAAGATACGGAGACCAGTATAGGCGTCGTGCATACAGGTGAGTATAGTCCTCAAGTGTAGAGAGTAAAGAATAGTAGTGTTTGAGTACTATACACCTGATTATTGTATACTTACCACTAGCCCCTCTCCCGAGAGAGAGAGAGAAATTGAGAGGGACAGAGAGAGAGACACTCGGAGACGGGATCTGTTCCCAGAGCGCAGGGAGAGGGAGAGGGAAGCTGCGCTGCGTGACAGAGAAAGAGAGAGGGAAATGGATAGAGAGAGGGAGCGAGCTAAGAAGAGGGCTGGAACAGGTATAGTATGTATATGTTATACATATGTACTTATACAATCAAGGATTAATGGTGTGTGCTTGTGATTGACCCTTGCTTCCATGCCATGCTTGCTAACCCTACTAATGTGTAGTATGCTATGTATATGTGATATTATAGATCATATATATATATATATGAGTGTGTATGTAATCTCACTGTCAGGCCAATATATGTATATACTTATACTATATATACTTATATTTATAACTCACTGTCAGGTCTGTCTTCCAACCTTGGTCATATATTTTTGTATATGTATAGTATATTCTATGTATTATAGTATATTCTATGTAGTAACTGACTCTCAGGTCTGTTTGCCAACCTTGGCGCCAAATCAGCAGAGGCACCTAGGGACAGAGAGGCAGCCAGCAGTATGGAGAGAGAGAGGGAGAGAGAGAGACCTGCCATGGACTGGCCCAGTGTGCCTCCTGGGAGGTACTTAAATAGTATACTTATACTATTATTCTACTATTATTCTACTATTATTCATGTATGATTCCTCCCGTGATTTACTATCATATATTTCTGTGTGTGTCTTCATGTTTATATCTAGGAACCCGTTAGTGTAGCTCCTGGGAGGTACATCAAATAGTATACTTCTCTTCACATATATATATACTGAAGACAGATATATTGGTATCTGACAGTAGGAACCCCTTCTCTGGCAAACCAGACCCTAGATATGGACAGGAACCAGGTACTCTCTCTCTCTCTATGTGTATGCATATATATGACCAGGTACTGTGTTTGTTGTGTGAGCCATATGGGGATGGCATACATGCAGTTAATGGGTATATTAATATATATATATGTACAAATGAGTGTTAGTGTTACTTTAACAATACTTGATTTGATACGGACAGGAATGAGACAGTACCCGCTAGTAGATACAGTGTATATTTAGACACTTTTCTGATATCAGAGAGCCAGAGAGAGAAGGAGAGACGTGAACAGCGGGAGAGAGAACTCGAGGAGGCCATGGCCAGACGGGAGGGGAGGTACATTGAATGCAATATTACCATGATACTAAACACATTAAGTACAATTGAGTGTGTTATTAGTATATTTGTGTATATGGAGGCCATGGCCAGACGGGAGGGGGGGTGTACTGCACATAATCCATACTATTCATGTCATATACTATTCGTTCTTTTTTCTATTTAGGTAGCCAATGTTTTGGAATCCCGCAGACAATGCTACTCAAACTCCTGTTGGCTCTGTTGCATATATTTCATGTCATATACTATTAGGCCTAGTATTTAGGTTGGGATTATATATAGGATACCTCACAATGATACTCAAATACCTATTGGCTTTGTTGTTTTAGTGCTCCTCTCACTCAACAGACCATTGTCACCCAAACTAGAGCCAGTATATATATGTATATATTAGTATATGTGTCTGTATATATATATATATGAATATATATTTTGTGACAATGACCCCGACACAGGGTATTGTCACCCAAACTAGAGCCAGATGGAGGGACAGGGACTCAAGGCACTCAAGGTCCCGTCACTGGTGATAACCTCCTAGGTACTTCCAGATACATCTTACTGTATATATGATATGTATATGTTTGAAGAGCCATAGAGAGATAGCCTCAAGGCACTGGCATATCCCATATCCCATATCCCATCCAGTCACTGCTGATAACCTCCTGGATACATTGACTGATACTTATGAGTACATGTTTGTATTCAACCTCTCACCCCAGATGGCGTCAGTGACGATGACGAGATTGAGTGGTGTGAGTAACCAAGAGACCACAGAGACAGTCAAAGAGAGTACCCATACGCCATTCACCTATTTATTTCCTTCTAGAGACAAACAGTACTCGATACTGATGTACATTATTTCTATAGCACGTCACACGCGCAAAGGTGTAAGGAATAGAGTTCAATAGTTATCTGCTTCGCTCAAAGTCTGCACCCTTTTGTTGTTTTTCATTCACATAAGCGCTATTCCTACACCCTGCTCTTGGATCCAAAGGTACCCATTGTATTATAGGGACTGGAGACACAAGGGAGGCCTATTGAGAGACTCTGATTGCTATTGTGGAAGAATAGGAGCACTGGAGTGAATTCCAGTAAGAAAGAAGCAAGAGAGAGAGAGAGAGAGAGAGAGAGTAGCAGATGGAGGTCGACCCCCTCACCACTCTGCTCCCCAAGCATCCCAGTGGCTACATCAAAGTCAGGTATGGGGGTGTATGTGTATCTGTGGATCCAGGGGTATCTAGTGCTGTTCTGGTGCGTCCACAATACACTTACTCACTTGACCTCTATGTCCGGATCTCTCTCTCTCTCTCACTTAAGTGTTACTGATATGTCCAAATGCTGTATTCGTTGTGTCAGTGTTGAACCTACGCAATATCCATCCCCCCCCCCCCCCCCCCCCCCCCCCCCCCCCCCCCCCCCCCCCCCCCC
>BDIP01000355.1:5244-20756 GCA_003568945.1 Kipferlia bialata
TCCATTACTGTATGTGTGGTGGATGTCTGTCAGACTCAGACTGGCATCTGATAGAGTACACGACACACAATATATATATATATATATATATGTATCTATGTCTATACATGCCTACCTTTGTGCCATTACTGTATGTGTGGTGGATGTCTGTCAGACTCAGACTGGCATCGGGTGCCATATCAGCCCCTGCCTCATCCCCGTACTCGTCTTGCTCACTCTCACTCTCACTGGCAATGGGTACAACTGACAGAAGGGCAGTATCCTCTGGAGTTCTAGTGGTTAGATGGTAACAGAGACACTTGGCCATCTAGATGATGTATGCATGTGAGTACATCTACTCGAGAGTACCTTGCATCACCCCCACTGAATAGGCCAGCTACATATGCAGCTACACCCCTAACCACCCTGTGAGTGCCTCTGAGCACAGAAAGGGCAGTACCCCTCACACTCCCCGCCTAACGGTTAGGATGCCAACAAATAGTGTGGTCAGCAGTAGTATATATACTATATTGCACACCCTACCTGAATCAGGCATGCCCCGGCTAGATAGAGCACTATACCCACTACACACTGCATAGGAAGGTGATCTGTGGAGGATGGGTGTGACAACATGTCACAGAAGGCAAGAGGGGGGAACAGGAACATGCCTAATTGTGAGGATGGTGTGTAGTGTCTATAATAGGAATGAATAGGAATATATTAGGACATTACATATGTCACAGAAGGGGGGGAAGAGGAATAACCTTGATTGTGAGGTTGCAAACAGACTGTAGAAGAGGAAACGGCATAATACCAGTACAAGTGTTCTATAAAGACAAAAACAGAAGACAAAGAAACAGAATATATTGAGAAACTATTCTATCGACGCAAATATATATCCATAATACAGGTGAGTAGAGAGGTACAAACATGCTGACCTGCTGTAGGTGGGACAGACATAATATAGTAATAAACAATGATGTTAATCGAAATATGTAATATAATATATATTGTATGTAATATATATGTAATATATATGACTATATATATGACACCATGCTAACCTGCGGTAGGTGGGACAAAGACTCCCAGGACCAGGGAGCAGACTGAGGGGTCAGAAAGTGGATGAAACTTAAGATACTTATGGCTGGGTTCTACAATATTTGTATAGAGAGAGAGAGAGGGAGATAAGGAGAGAGATGAAATACACACGAGACCAGGGGGCCCAATGGACATCAGAGAGTGTCTAACCTCAATGAGGAAATGCGTATATACCCATATGCGTACCCATATACATACCCATATATGTGTATTTATGTACATATGTATATGTGTACATGCGTACCCATGAGTATACTGGACACGATCGATGCAGTGGCCTGGCGCTTGAGGGTGACACCTTGGGGTGAGACTCTATATGACTATATATATATATATATAATACCTATATATATAATACTATACGGATAAATGATGTACCTACGAGTGCCCCACATGCCACACACCCCAGTATACCCAGCATGAATGACGTGAATATATATATATACTATATGGGTACTATACATATTGATTCTCTATACAAATATGTGTACATATGTATATACCTACGAGTGCTCCGCATGCCACACACCCCAGGGTACCCAGCAGGAATGACGTGAAGGTCTGGAGCAGGTCCTCTGAGAACAGGGAGAGACCAAGGACAGAGCCTATCAGTACGGCGAGGAGGGAGACACAGAGACCTAGGTGTTAGTACATAGTGTGTATTAGTACATGTACATAGATTAGGGGGAGAGACCAAGGACAGAGCCTATCAGTACGGCGAGGAGAGAAACACACACCTTGTGGTTTTACGCAGTTACAACATAGAGAGAGATGTTAGGGAGGGAGACACAGAGACCTAGAGGAAAGGCATACTTGAAAGATCATATTATATGTAAGGCACACTTAAAAGACTATATAATATAGACTATGAGGACATCCAGTATCAGTATCATCATACTGACACTGATAATGCCATTTGTGATGTATGGTGATGTATATAGTGTGTAGTATGTATGTACTACAGGTCCTCACCCTGCACCTATGGTGTGTCTCTACGTATATATCACATGTACCACTGTTATATCTATATATATATACTCACTGAATAGGATACCCTGCACCCCAAAGTATGCAGGAGTAACAATATTCAGCACAATATATAATACAGGTGTATTAAGATGCCCATATCATTGTCCTCACCTTCCACCTATAGTATGCAGAGACCATCAGGGTAGGTATCTACGTCTATATGATATATAACTATATATACTCACTCTATAGGAGTCTATCTATATATATACTCACGGTATCAGCAGGTACATTGCATATCTTTATCTATACATATATAAATATATATATATATATATATATATATATATATATACATCCATATATACCCTGTACACCATAGTATGCAGCCACCATGAGTGTATGGGATGCAGGGGACAGAGAGTGTATCCTGAGCAGTCTCACTCTGCCGTTCTCAAGGTCAGAGGCCAGGGAGACAGCAACCCTGGAGTAAGCAAATCTATATCTACATATATCTACATATATATATATATATATCACAATGTGTGTATGTGGGTGTAGGAGAGAGATATGCGTAGTGTAGTATATGTATCGCATAGTATGAATATTCACATACCTTGGTATAAAGACGAGGGCCACGATAGGAGCCAGCAGCTCCGTCAATAGGGAGAGAAGGGCACCTGGGATAAGGCCACAACATACCCACATATACACACATATATATATACAGCAATACAGATATCATACAGACATAAGGAGAGAAAGGCACCTGCGATTGGAGTGCAGACACATACACACACACACACACATATATATATATATATATACATATGTATATATACACGTATATAGATATATACACATAAATAGCCGTACATAAAAGACACATACACACGTATATATTAATACAGAGATAGAGGTAGATGGAAATATATACTCAGATAACCGTATATATGAGCTTCTTTGTGGTGATTGGTATGAATAGTATGACAGATCGGAGAACATGTTATCACTTAGAAGTTCGCATGGACATATACGCATATAGTATATGTAATATAGTAATGTATACATCCACTCTACTTGTGTCCATCGTATAGGTTGCATATGGTGTATATGTACCTAGTATATGTAGAATATATACAGTATATATATACATATATAGTATACATCCACTCTACCTGTGTCCATCGTGTAGGAGGGATCTGCGAAGAAGGGGTACTGCTGGAATCTGAAGGTGAGTGTATTGACAACCCCATGTATGCGTGTGTACTGTTTCTGACCACACACATTCCTTTTTACTACGAATATAGTATAGTAACGAAAATGTGTCTGTTGCATTATATCATGTGTATATATCATGTAATATATATAATAGTACTTGTGTACCTGACCCACTTGGACGGGTTCTGGTATATATATTGAACACTTGCAGTATTCTATATGGCGTAAAATACTGTTGAGTATAGTAGTATTATGTATATATATAGAGCAATTACTCACCTGACCCCTAGGGACACGTCCATGCCATGGCCTGGGTGCATGCTCTGGGGGGTGAGACACTATGGTATATATGTATATATACATATAGTATATTGACACTATTGTATATGTATATATACATATAATATATTGAGTATTATGTATTAATGTAACATACACATATACGTATATATATATATGCACTTGGATGCTCTGGGCGGGGGGAGACTGAGTGTACATATGTATATACAGGTGTGTACAGAGAGAGAGACACACTGAGGATATATATTATGAATAATGAGGGGCAAGACACTGTGGTATATGTATATACAGATGTGTACAGATAGAGAGAGACACTGAGGACTAGTATGATATATATATATATATATATATATTCATGTCATTGTGTGAATACGGATGATGGATGTAGGTACCTAGAACCCCCTGGCCATTGCTGTCAGTGAGGTATATATATACATATACTGCATATATAGATATATAGATACAATATATATATATATATATATTCCTGGTACCGCCTGGCCATAGCTGTCTGTGTGGTATATATACGTATACTACATATATAGAATATATAATACTATATATATATATGACTCTGTGTGAATACTAATATTATATATAGTAGTACCTGGTACCCCCTGGCCATGGCTGTGTGGGTGGTGCGGGATATGTCGTCATTGACCATGCCGATCCAGAGCACTGGGACCCTAGGAGTTAGTATATGCATATATATATATTCACATAGTATATATAGTGCATGGTATATGTCTATGTTTTATGACCATGTCTATCCAGAGCACAGGCACTCTGGTGGTGAGTATATATATACATGGTGCCATACCATATACATATGTATATACCTAGTAGGCAGTGTCATATACACTGGCTCACACATGTCATGTCCGTGGCACCCCTGGTAGGTGGTGGCGATGGCAGTGACACGGAAACGACTGAAGGTGACAAGTATGAATATAGAGGCTCACTATAATATGTGGAATTTATACCAATATGAAGTGAACTGTGTAAATGTGCCGAACACACGTGTATATACATGAATATGGGTGTGAAAGGAGTAACGGAACTTGCTGAGAGGGTACATACACGTAATAATACACAAATACGAATCTAATGTATATAATACGTACACGTAATCTGAGATGGACGCCTGGCCCTCCGAGTTGACCTGGACAAGGTGGCTGGGTGTTAGATACACTATTACAATATCGGTATGTATTATAATATCTAGGTATAGTATATATATATATATATATATTTATAATACAGATGTATTGGTGAGTTGACCTGGACAAGGTGGCTGGATGTTAGGGAGTGAAGCATATTGCATATACCTATATACATATTCACAAAAATTAGGTGATGATACTATACTATACATTGGTGAGTTGACCTGGACTAGGTGGCTGGGAATTAGATGCATGGGTTTATTAGTGCCATATGCTAGAGTACAATTATACATTGCCATTAGCAAATGAACATAACATACCTTCCATTCTGTAGCTGGAGGTACACGTCTGAGTGGGGGTAGGCCCAGGGGGTCTGGTATAAGGGTGTAGAGAGAGAGAGAGAGAGAGAGAGAGTAGGCCCAGGGGGTCTGGTATAAGGGTGCAGAGAGAGAGAGAGGAGGGGGGGAGAGAGAGAGAGAGAGAGAGAGAGAGAGGAAAGCCATGTGGGTCTCAATCATATCCTGATCATCATATCCTGGTATTAAGGGTGCAGAGAGAGAGAGAGAGAGAGAGAGAGACAGCGTGCAAGAGTAGGCCTAGGGCGCCTGGCATTAGATAATGGGGTAGAGAAAGGTTGTCAGAGAGAAAGTGACAGAGAGACCCTCACCTGGGGTGTGTCTGGTATACATGTGTATATAAATATATGTGTATCACCTGGGGTGTGTTTGGCAGCCACGTGATATATATATATATATATGTATATATGAATATGTATCTATATCTATATACATATATATATGTATACATTAATCACCTGTGGTGTGTTTGGCAGCCACGTGTGCATATATATATATATATATATATATATGAATATATAACAATGTGTATATCTATATATACATGTATACCTATATATTTATATCACCTGGGGTGTGTTTGGCAGCCACGTGTGCACATATATATATCTATCTATCTATATCTATATCTATCTGTATATATACCAATATATCACCTGGGGTGTGTTTGGCAGCCACGTGTGCATCCTGTATGCATAGTGGGAGAGATCAGCATCTGCCACTCCTGTCTCTCTCTCTCCCTCCCTCTCCCCCACTCCAGTCTCCCTCTCTCCCTCCCTCTCTCCCTCCGTAACAGAAGAGGGGTCAGGGTAGTCTAGGTACAGGGACTCAACTGATATCAGACATATTTAAGCATTGTATACTCGATATATACATACATAAACACAGAGTGTATTCCCTATATAAGAAAATGCACAACTAAATGACACACATGGTAAATGCACCTACATAGTTGGGCAGCACCCTCCTCATCTGCCTCATGGCCAGGTTATACCCATATGCATCGTTCTCGTAGCCAAAGTAGTCGTTGGAGCGCTGGATACTGTTGTTAGTGATATATATATACACTGTATATAGCGTATATACATATACGATACTGAATGAGTATTACTCATAGTCAAAGTAGTCGTTGGAAGGAATTAGAGCAGTATATGTATACATCTATATATGTATAGTATACACAGACCTCACTATATATGAGTATGTGTATATATGAATATGTAAATATATACTATATACCCACCTCACAATGTCCCTGTGCATAACGTCCACTATATGGTATATATATCAAATCCACTCTCTAACAGAGAGTCTCTATATATTGCCCTGCATAAAAGTACTAGTACCTCACAATGTCCCTGTGCATGTGATCGACAGAGTCGTACGTGAATATGTCGATGGTGCTGTTAGAGATCCAGGGGTCGGCTGGGGGTCAGACAACAGAACTACATGGTCCATGTAGTACATGGATGCATATACTAAACCATCTCATACTACTATTGTGTATGTAGATGAAAAAGAATTTGTCGATGGCGCTGTTGGAATATATATCAAGATAATGAAAGTGTCGGCTGGGGGTCAGACACATATATATGTGTGTATATGGGATATATATATGGGGTATGTGTGTATGCGATGCAGCTGCAGCTTAAGTAGATCATAGATCAGACACGGAACATAACAACACACAAACAGTGACATCGACAATAGAGACAAAAGAACAAGAAAAGAGGAGAGAAAAGACAAAAGAAAAGCACGACACACATGGGATGTTCCCTCCACCTTGCTCTATCTATATTTCTGGAAATACTGCATATAGTGTATATGGCATATATAATCTATAGTTAGACATGGAAGATAACTACATGCATACTCACCACTGCAGTTGGCCATGTAGTACTCACTACTGGTATTGCAGTCATCCCTGGGGTCAGGGGATTACTAATGTGTATATATACATATGTATATATACACATATGTATATAATATAGATATATGTATATACATATATACGATATTGTGTACTCACTGTTGGTGTTGCAGTCATCCCTGAGGTCAGACACAGTGATCAAGAGAATCATAACACATATATACAAATATATAGCAGATGTATACTACTGTATATAATAGAATACCTATATGCACTGAACCTGGTTGAAGGTGTCATATAGTATACTATATACACCTCATTATAGTATTTATAGTATATAAAATATGGCTCATATACATACAACGCACCTGCACTGGACCTGGTCGAAGGTGACAGGGTAGATATAGTATAATGAAAATACAATACCATATATACATATGTAGTCTAATATATATGGTGAATAGACACTTTAGTAATTATTGTAGATATACCACGCATAAATATCTATATATATACAATAGCTACAACGCACCTGCACTGGACCTGGTCGAAGGTGTGGTTTCTGGTGTAGTGGTAGTATGGAGCCAGGGCATAGTTGCACTCAAACTGACAGTCATACACACTCTCCTCACAGTCGTCTCTGACGGCACTTACAAACCTAAGTTTTAGCAGCAATATATACAAGTATTAGTAGTGTATATGTGTAGAGAGAGGTGTTACACGCTCTCCTCACAGTCGTCTCTCATGACACTGAAGAAGCTAGGTGTTAGCAATATATACTATGAAGTAGTATATAGGTATAGAGAGAGAGGTGTTACACACTCTCCTCACAGTCGTCTCTGACGGCACTGAAGAAGCTAAGGGTCAGCAGCAATATATACTATGAATAATAATCATGAATAATAATCAGTAGTATGTATGTATAGAGAGAGCTGTTACACACTCTCCTGGCAGTCGTCTCTCATGACACTGAAGAAGCTAGGGTGAGACACACACTCCATAATATATGAAACATCAGTATACTATAACACTGAAATCGCTGAGGAAAATATATCGTAAGAGTATGTACAGTAGGTCCTAGACACGCCATAATGGAAGTCATACATACTGTCCTACACTTATATATATTCAAATATGAGAGAGGGTGTGCATGAATCTATGGTATGTATATACACATATAGACGGTCGTACCGTCTTCCCATGAAAGGCCAGAACCCTCTAGCATATAATAACGGTTCTTTACACATTTGTACACATATATGTATCTATGATATGTATCTTGTTTGTACCGTCTTCCCATGAATGGCCAGAACCCTCTAGCATATATATATATTTATATATATATGTGTGTGGGTGTGTTACACATATAGATGGTCGTACCGTCTTCCCATGAATGGCCAGAACCCTCTGGTGTCCTCATCCTTGGGGTCGGGGTAGAGGACAGGGTCCTAGAGTGAGACGTGGCATACCAAGACACAGAGTACATGATCGGGTACCGACACTGTCAAGTATATATATACACACACATTAACACACATATGGTATGCACATTCTCCTAATGTGTATCTATATATGAATCATGTATGTATGTATATATGCATATATATATATGTGTATGTGGATATACCTTGTCCATGTACATGTTGTCCCAGTGTGCATCCAGTACATATGTATATATCCATTTACATGCAAGTATATATATATAGTGAGATATATTAATATAACTATACTTGCCTTGTCCATGTACATGTTGTCCCAGTGTGCATCCAGTACACTCTGGTCAATGTACCCATTGCTGTTGTCGACTGGGGTGAGAAGTCTACATATATATAAATATATGTATTCAATATATGTATACTATATACGTTCCAAGTATAGCGAGAGGGAAACATGTGTACTAGATACATAACACCAAATAGCGACATATAATAGCGATGATTGATGTGTACCTAGGTATCCATCGCCCATCCAGCCGTAGGGTATGATGCTGTCAAGGTCTGAGGCAGAGCTACGCGATGGTGGCCACTCACCCTCCCTGCCCGCGTAGGAGTTGATGGCGCCCATGCTCTCATAGCCCAGGCTCGATACACCGAACTTATGGGTAAGAGATGTAATAGATGTAGACAATACAATGTGCTACACTTGTTATATCTTCAGAGTACTATATAAACTTCTACTATCAACCATACTCTATTAGCTAATATGAAAATGAATATGTATGTGTATAGATTAGAGTGAGTGTGTATATATATGTGTGTGAATATACACTGGTACCTCTCCCAGCACTGTAGAGGGGTCATTAACGGTGTACGGGAACTGCCAGTTGACATCAAGGCCCTAAGGTGAGATAGTGACACTAGTAACAACTATAAATAGTATTTATAGGTATACACATATATAAAGAATTATATATATATATAGAGAGAACTAGGACTCAGATCAGAGGAGTATCTCCCAGTTAACATCAAGGCCCTAAGGGTCAGATATATAACACAAACAACTACAAACACGGGAATATATGACACAGACTCATCTCAGAGTAGTATCATACTCAATGATCATGTATCATGTCAGATGAAAACCCATACGGGGAAATAGTCCCTGCTCAAGGAAACAGACACTGTATATATATTATATCTGTATGGGTACACATCCAGAATGGAACATTCTTACACGTGTATATATACCTCGTAGAGCAGATAGCTGTAGCAGGGATCGCTGGTCATGTAGACTCCGACATTGGTTCTGAAACAGTCGTTGGGTCTGGAGTCAGATATATATATATATGTAAGATATATATATTATATGATGAGACAGAGAGAGAGAGAGAGAGTATTTATGATGAAACAGTCACTGGGTCTAGGGTGAGGTGGATACAAGA
The DNA here is from genome assembly GCA_003568945.1 of Kipferlia bialata. Lineage (NCBI taxonomy): Eukaryota > Fornicata > Kipferlia > Kipferlia bialata. Next base: position 15,085 of record BDIP01000355.1, read on the forward strand.
TATGAATGTAAATATGTATATATGTGTATATAAATGGAAGGACAGAGGGAGAGATAGTAGCATAGTGTTGGTTCTGAAACAGTCACTGGGTCTGGAGTAAGATTATTATATATGTAAGATATATATATTATATGATGAGACAGTGTGTGAGAGAGAGAGAGAGAGAGAGAGAGAGAGAGAGTATACCTCTCATCGAGGCATGTGTCCATGTCTAGGTACCCGTACAGGGCACAACAGTCTAGACACTGGCTCTGTACCTATATGTCAGTATACAAATATGTGTATGTACATATATAGGTATATATATATGGGTGTGTGGGTGCACGTATATAGATATATGTCGAAGGAGTTAGTCTAGACACTGGCTCTGTACCTATATATGAGTCGTATACAGGGAGGGAGAGAGAGGGAGGTCGTAGGGTCATACAGTAGTCTGGGTCTATATGTGAGTGGCTTGCATTTAGATATATTTAGATACATATGTGTATATACGTATCTAGAGAGAGAGAATATTAGAATCCATACAGTAGCCATCAGTCTATGGGTGAGCGGAGGATCAATAGGGAGACACTCTACAGCGCATATTATGGCAGGTGGCATACATGTACATACAAATACCTTTGTGTAGTTGGTACCACGGTGAGGTATGCATTCATATGTACACACACACATATATATATGTATATACCTCTGTGTAGTTGGTCTGGTACCATGTCTGGGAGAAACGCTCCAGAATGGGACCTGATGGATAAGGGAGAAGTGTATATATATGATATAGTAATACAATTACATAAATATATATAAGGGAGGAAATAGCACCTGAAGCAACCCACACCCAGGGTTGTATAATATCATATACGTGTACTGTATCTCATTAGATGTGAGTTACCGGTCCATTATAAAGTTTGGATGTACTACGTGTGATATAGGCAGCAATTTGCTTGTATACTCAGAGTATACCTGTCTTATAGGATATATATAGGAAATATATAGGATATATAAATGTTGGATATATATAATATATAATACTATATATGTATATGTGACATATTAATGTATATGTAGGTATTATACCTGTCACAGCAACCAGGGCCGCATTGATACAGAGCATATACATACACATATAGTATAATATATTACAAATATGGTGCATATACAAGTATATACATGCATGATACTCACAATAAGACACTAATGCTAACACTAGTGTAAATATATATAACTATATATAATACAATATATACATACCTGTCACAGCCACCAGGGCGGCATTGATGCAGAGCAGCACAACAGCGAGTATCAGGTGCCTGAATACACCTGGGGTAAGATTAAGGGTGTCATATCAGAGACACACATATGGTAAATGTATGATGTAGTTACCTATACACTCATTCAGACAGTTTACGAAACCACAGAATAGCATCCTGTCTACGTATAGTATAGCAGTCTATGTATATAGTACATATCCCCTACCATAGTCAAAACGGCTACTGGTGTAAATATGTGAATACATATATTGCATAATTATATTCATATATATTATGTATTGCAATACAGCACTCACCCACTCTGTCCCCTCTTCTCTTCCTATTGATATATACAAATATATATGCACCATCACTTCAAATATACAGTATATGTGCATGTGTATACAGTACATTGACTCACCCATGCCACTCTGTGCCTGGTCCACTAGGAACGCCTTTCTGAACACACCCCACCCCCATCCCGAGAGTACTCTCTGCATCACACTCTGAGTGGCCTCAGTGCTGAGATCCTCAGTGACATCTGCTGTAGACGGGGTGTGTGTGGTTGAAGGTACACTCCTCTCTCCCTCTCCCTCTCCCTCTCCCTCTCCCTCTCCCTCTCCCTGTGTGTCTGTGTCTAGGTCATGTCCAACCATGGAGGTGAAGACATGCTCTAGAGAGGCCCTAGCGTAAGACATATATGATACACACTCACTATGTATAATAGTAGAGATGAACACATACTGCGAGAGAGGCCCTGAGGTTAGACTAGTACCCTAGCAGCGCACACAGTTACGATATAAATACGATATACTATCATTCAATATACTATAGCGGACAGTGTATACCCATAAGGTGAGATACCTCTCGATGAGAACCATATAGTATAACGTATATAGTGTATAGAGTGTATAGTATATAGTAAATAGTAAATAGTATGTACTATATACTGTATATTCATAAGGTCAATGATACCTCTCGATGAGGAAGTCTGTCACATGTCCCTTACGCCTCTGCTCCTCAAGGTTCCTGGCCACCTATCGCGTAAGAAATTAAGAGCGTGGACTATCGAGAAAACACATAATGGCATAGCAATTGTGTACCATAGAGTAATATATATTAAATCCGCTATTGTTGATGCCACACATATCAGCTCTCACTATATATCATGTATCATATATCATATATACCTGAGGTAGAAGGCGACCGTCCTCCTTGGGGACCGAGAGTGTCACGACATGCTGGGACAAGAGGGAGACAGAGGCAGCTGGGGCAACAGACCTATCAGTTAGATATATATATATAGAGAGAGCGAGAGAGAGAGGGAGAGAGACAGAGACAGAGGCAGCTGGGGCAACATACCTATCAGTTATATATATATATAGAGAGAGAGAGGGAGAGAGAGAGAGGCTGTGACAAGAGAGAGACAGAGGCACCAGAGCTACAGACCTAAGTGTTTGGTATATATATATATATATATATATATAGAAAACATAGTCTATGGACACTCGAGTGAACATGGATAATACGGAATCACCACGCACCTCACTGTATCCACCACAGCCTGACATACACCCTCTCCCCCTGTGTGCTGTGTGCTGTCTATGGATATATAGTATATTTAATATACATTACTATATATATATACATTTCATTACTATATATATATATACATATGAATATATATGCACCGTACCGCACTGTATCCACCACAGCCTGACATACTCCCTCTCCCCCTGTGTGCTGTGTGCTGTCTATGGAAATATACATTACTATATATATATATTTATATTTCATTACTATATATATATATGTATATGAATATATATGCACCGTACCGCACTGTACCCACTACACTCTGGCACACACCCTCTCCCCCTGTGTGCTGTGTGCTGTCTATGGATATATACACACATACACACACATATATATGCACCGTACCTCACTGTATCCACTACAGCCTGGCACACCCCCTCTCCCCCTGTGTGCTGTGTGCTGTCTATGGATATGGATATGGATATGGTCACAGTGTATCCACCATGTCTCTGCCTCAGGGCAAAGGAGGACCCAGTGTCTGAGGTTAGTGATAATATATATAGTACACACAATATATATAAACTACATGAGTCCACTGTCCATAGGGTAACGGACATATACATACCATACCTTACTATAGGATGTATACTTTCCACAATGGATATATAGTATAACTGTTGGGAATAGTCTATAAAGATTGGTATACCTTGCTCGTACCCCTATGCAGATTGCTAGATATAATGTATACCATATAGATGTATATATAGACATACACTCACTTTGCTTTACATCCAATATACATATATACTTACATATATATATGATACCTATCACGTGTCCTCTATGGAGGATGCTGGTCCAGACAGATGTACACTATACAATGTAAAGACATAGATTGTTTAGATACAATGTATAGATAGAGATATAGTATAGAATATATACATGCCACTGTACAATGGTATACCTAGCACATGCCCTCTGTGCAGGATGCTAGACATTTACGCACTGCACTTTACATCCAATATTCATATATATATATATATATATAATACTGTAATACCTAGCACATGTCCCCTGTGGAGGATGCTGATCTCTGAGGCCAGGCGCTGGACCTAGTGAGTAAGAAGGTGTCAGTGCCATATATATATAGACTACCAATTACAAACAGTGTATGGTACACACATATGTATACATATACACATGTATTATTCATACCTCCCCCATGCTGTGTGACGTCAACAGACATTATACAAACACTATATGATAATACAATATATAATCACGTTCATATATGTATCTCAATGATATCCTCACCTCCCCCATGCTGTGAGATGTCAACAGACACCCACTGCCCTGCTCCCTCAGAGAGGACATGTAGGACCTGGGGTGAGGGACATATATAGATGTGTGTGTGATATATGTATATACATGATTGTAGGGCATGGGGGGAGACGCTGTAAAACATATACGTATATGTATATATACTAGTGGATGTGTGGTCATGTAGGACCTATGATGAGGGAAAAAGATACATATACAGGAGGATATACGAATATGTGAATGTATTTACACTGAAACTACTGGATATCGTGTGACTAGGACATAATTAGGGGGTATAGAGTATATACACATACCACACTGTCCTCTTCTTATGTATTTATATATTGATATTGTATGTATACTCACCACACTGCCCTCTTGGTAGCTGGGTCCAGACCCGTGGTGGGCTCATCAAGGAAGATGAGGCTGGGGGAGCCTGGTTGTTATTATGTATTATGTATATATATATATATATATACATAGATGCATACCCCCAGAGAGCTCATGGACCTAGGGGTGAAAGGCAAAAGAATGTAAACACATATATGGAGATGTACATGACGTGACAGCTCCTGGACCCAAGAGTGAATTATATAAGCATACGAGACAAGTATAGAAGTCTACTGCATACTATACTCTGTATATATATACATTAATTATATATTGAATCTTTCTGCTTCTGTGTGGTCTCAGTAGTCTCACTCCATACCTGTACTTATCTACACACATTTCCACATATGTTACTGATACACCACACTACCAAATAGTCAGACTATACATATCTACATATATATATAAATATATTGGTATCTATATATGACTATGTATATGTGTACCTTTCTGCCCCTGTGCTGCAGCAGCCTCACCCCCTACACTTATAAATGACATAAACATAAACTAATCAATTACATATTATACATTATACTAACTAGTATACCTTCCTGCCCCTGTGCTGCAGCAGCCTCACCCTCTTAACTACTATATAGTTATATATATATTGATTCCTGTTATGTATACCTAGTACTCCCTCCATACCTTTCTGCCCCTATGCTGCAGCAGCCTCACCCCCTTTAGGATGGTGTGACAGACAGCATCACGCTCAGCCTTAGAAGTCACACCACGGATCCTGCGGTTAGGTCAGAAGCAGTGTATACGCTAAATCCATAGAGAGCTACAGATACAATATATTAGAATACATTCAATATTGAATTATCCTCAGTACACTCGATCGTGCGTGGGGGACATATCCGACGTACCTAAGCGCATTGATGACGTTCTGCTCGACTGAGAGGTCTACCCAAAGGTTCTCATTGAGCTGGGGGCATACACCTACCGCGTAAGATTCAGATGGACACATGAACATATAGCAGTATCAGCATCAGCATCAGTACCGATAGTAGCAGGGTAACAGTGGGAAAGTCACAATCGGAACAGTATTGATAGTAGCATTATAAGTTCATTAAATTATAGTATCACAAACAATAACATACCCACACCCACCTATGTGTCTCTTGGCAAAGAACGTCTGGCAGCTATCGTGTAGATCATAACCCATGACCCTGACGCTTG
>BDIP01000356.1:0-11592 GCA_003568945.1 Kipferlia bialata
TATATTCCCTTCTTCCACCCCCCCCCCCCCCCCCCCCCCCAACCCAGGTCATCATGTACAACAGTGACACCAAGCCCAACCAGTCAGACCTCGAAGAGCTGGACACACTCACACAGCTGGCAGAGTATGTACGGGAGTGTGTGTGTATGCAATTGTGTGTATCAGCTGGGTTCCTCGCCAGTGTATCTATGACACTGTGTTACTTGTATGTGCATATCTTCCCATTGATGCTGACACCAGTATGCAGATGACCCGTCCCTGCGGCCCCCTGCCCTTGCCTGGCTGATCCAGAAGGCAGACATCCTGCGGTGGGGCATGACTGCCCAGGACTATATCTCGGAGGCCATCAGACAGGACAAGGGGGGGCACTCCTCCTCCATAGAGCTGTATGACCCGCTGGCTGCCCTGAGGATAGTGGCCCCCACCCTCGATGCGTCGAGGTGGAAGGACCTGCCCAACACATCCTTTGACACACTGCGGCCAGAGTACCGGTCCAACGTGACCAGCGTGCTGGACTATGTGTCCACAGTACAGCAGAGGAGGGAGATCAGCAGGAATGGCCCCCAGACCCTGGCCTATATCAAGGCAGTGCTGGACGTTCTGGCCAAGGCCCCTCTCTCCCACGCCCCCTCCTACCTGTCGGGTCTCCTTCTGCACCAGAGAGACGAGTTCCGGCGTGCCACCTCTGTCCTTCTGTCCGGTCTGTCTGACTCCTTACCTGTGTCGGAGGCTGACCTGGATGTCAGGCTGGAGCAGGCCTGTGCACATGCCTCTGCCTCTGCCTCCCTCTTCCTACTACCCCAGGCAGAGAGGGAGCAGGAGGTCAGACTCTTGTCAGACACGTGGCACAGCAGGAACGTGGAGGCGTCCCACACTGCCTGCTCTGCCTATCTATCAGCTGTGCATGATGCCGTGGCAGACTGGACAAGCAGGGTGACCCAGGGCATGCTGGCCGGGGGGGTGTCCATAGCTGACATTACTGACTTCTCCCTGGATGTGCCTGCCCGTGCCCTGCGTGATGGCTGTTGGGGTGTGGCCAGGGAGCGCACCCTGGCCAGCCTGGCCCAGGTGTCTGAAGATGTGGCCCAGGCCCAGGACGAGTTCCTGGCAGACCTCCTCTCCCGCTTCATCAGGCCCCTGGCCTCGGGGGTGGCCGTGGCCCTGTTGCTGCGCTATGTGTTTGGTCCTCTGCTGGGTGATGGCCGGGGTGGGGTGTCTGGCGTGGTGCGGTCTGTGCTACGGCTGGCCCTGGGTCTGTCGGTTCTACTCACAGGGTGGCTGCTCACGGCCAAGGCAATGCCAGAGATTGGTTCCCTCCGCCTGTTAGTGTTTGTGATGAGCAACTCCCGCAACATATCCATCGGTGTGTTTGCCTCTCTAGGGCTGTATGGCCTGGTGTCTCTGAGAGGCCTAGTGCACAGGGGGTCTGGCAGAGGGCAGACACAGGGCAGTATAGTAAGGTACAAGGCAGGTGGGGCAGAGGCAGGGGACATGGAGGTGTCAGAGGATGAAGAGCTGGACGACACAGAGCCAGAGTGGTACGGAGAGAGACAGCCAGCCAGGGGGATGAGGCGTCCCTTCCAGAAGGCAGCACGTACAGAAAACGGGTCTCTCTCGCTGACTGGGTCGATCCCCACCTCTACTGCTGTTATCGAGCCGTCCCCTGCCCGACCTGTGAGACGGGCCCAGATGCGGCACCTCGGCACAGGGGACATAGGGGGGAGGGAGGGTCACATGCATATGGGCCAGGGGGAGCCCATGGGTGCCTATGGGACTAACAGTGGTGCTTCCAGGGTCTCCCAGGGATACACGTCCCACCAGGGGGTGAGTCTCATACCTCAGAGTTCTTCCGCCCTTGTCCCCTCTCACCCTATCACTAATGAGGGTGAAGTAGGGTACATACCGAGGGGTCAGGGTTCCTCTGGGGAGGTGACGCCCTCCTTCGGGGCAGGTGGCCCCCCCGACCCCCAGGCCATCAGCAACATGATGCAGTCCCTCAACGTCACATCCGTGCAGAGGCCTGGATACCCTATACCTGCACCTGGGACAGGGGCTGAGATGAGGAGCCCACCAAAGACACCTGGAGGGGGAAGGGTCGTGTCCAGAACCCTCTAGGCAGCAAATATAGATCTATAGCCAATAGAATGTGTTTGGATATTTATGATTCTCTGTAAATGAACCTATCCGAGACGTGTGGAATCCTCCCCTCCTACGGAACCTAAGAGTCGTAGCAATCCTACATCTCAGTACACCCACGTGTCTCACTGAATAGTGGATTGGACCACTCAAAACTTAGACTACAGCCGACTGACCCATATGGCTGATGGGCACATAGTATGAGGCCGGGTTGGGGAAAGGCATTCTGGAACACCACTATTCATACCATGAGCCGACCACTGAGAGTCCCTCCTCAGATGTCTTCCCCAATGGGTGCATGGCATATGTATGTGATACCCTTCCTGACGATGTGTGTCCCAGAGGTCTGCCCCACTATAACGGGTACAACTACCTTTCTGTACCGATCCCAGTCAGTCCATGGACTCCAGGGTCTCCCCCTGCTCTGCCCCCTCTCCCTCTCTGAGCATGGCCTCTAGGACAGCACATGCCTCTGCCTCTGCCCCCACCCTCTGGGCCTTGACCCCCCTGGCCACGGTCAGACCATACGTGTCAAGCCTGGGGGTCAGACACACACTACAAACTGCACAGATGCCGTGGTGCATTGAGGAAGGTGATTGCATACACTAGTCGAATCACATGTCAGGGTCTACAGGGCCTATCAGGATATGGGATATGGGAATGGGCTCATATCCAGACCCATACGATATATATATCACAACGGAGAGGTCTATACATACACTGCCCGTGCCTGTGGCTGAACCCTGGCCTCACTTGGTCTGCCAGGCTGTGTAGGGAGGCCACCACCTCTGCGAGGTCCTCTGAGAATGCCAAGGACTGACTGGCAAGGTCGGCCTGCAGCTCGGGGGACGCGTGCTTGAACTCCCCAAGTGTACGGGATATACACTCCACCTTGGGGAGGAGGGAGAGTATCACCTGGAGTCAGAATGTATATACATACATACGGACACACCTAATCAGCACCTACTTCTCCCTCTACACACCTGGTGGTTTCTGTTCAGCACCTCAACCGGGGACATGGTCATATCCCCGTCCTCCACATCCTCATCGCCAAACATCAGACAGCCACTCTCTCCAACCCTGGGTCAATGTATGTGTCACGTAAGTGTCACTGAGTCAGAATAAATGGAAGGAGAGACAGCGGGTACGACTCTATACATGAGTGAAGTGTTGAAGTCGAAGTATCATCATAAGAGCACATGACGCTTGGAGAGAGAGTGGACATCATTCTGCCTATACAAAACTCCAGACCACAAGGATGTCAACTAAAGCAGAATCTCTTTCGTACCTACACTCCTCTGTCCGAAAGCAGACTGTCAAGACATATACAATGTCCGAAAACGTAAAAACGTTCTTGATGAATCTTAAATCATATATCCAATATATGTGTAATACTGAGTCTTACCTTTAACTACTCTCTATAGCCTTCGTACCTGGGTCAAGTGCTACAAGTAGCCTTTAAAAGAAACTGACAGGGTAAGAACATGCTGCGTCACTTCTGCTTACATGGGCTCAGTGGGACGCTTTCTCCTTCTTTACAATTCATAAACTTTAAGCACTAACTTCAACTCTGTCTCCAACCTCTTTCTGATCTCACCAATTGGTGTGGAGAGTACAACGTACTATGGCCCAACCGTCATCTTCCCCGTCCCCTCCTCCCCAGAGTGTGGTGCCTCGAAGGAAGAGAGATAAGAAGGGGTCGAGGAAGGGGTCCAAGTCACGACTGGCCACTGTCCCAATGGCCCCCAAGCTAGCCAAGGTGCCCATGGCCCCCAAGACCAAGGACGTCATGGCCCCCCAGCCAGTGGAGCCAGAGGACGGGTGGCAGGTATGGGTGCTGAGATAACATTGGACACCTTGTCATACGAATACAGAGTACGTAGGTGCATATGCATGAGGTACATTGATAGTATGGTGCCTCTGAGCATCAGGTGTTCCCAGAGGCTGGTGCATACAGAAGGAGCCGCAGGAAGAGAAGGTCACCTGTGGAGGGGTCTTCCCCTGTCACCCACTCAGTGCCCAAGACACCTCCAAGGGCCACAAGAGTGTCCAAGCGTCGTAGCGGGTCCCCCTCCCCCTCCCCCTCCCCCTCCCCATCTTCGTCCATCTCCCCCTCTTCCTCCCCCTCCTCCTCTCCTTCCTCCTCCCCCCTTCCTTGTGGCAGGGGTCGGAGCCAGAGAGGACCCTCGGCCAAGAGGGCCAAGGGCAGACGGACAGTCATAGACTGTTCACCAGAGAAACGCGCTAAGATTGTGAAGTGGATAGTGGAGGATCTCAAGGGCCGGTGGGATGCAGGTGAGACGGTATCTGTGTCATCAAAGGGATTAGTCAGACACAGTTGGAGAGATTGGGTTGGTATCCAGCACTCATATGACGGGAGGGGGATGGTCATCGTGTACTCTCCGTATATATCCTCTGTACTGTCAGGATACACGTATATACTTCCTGAGTTCCGTCGAGTAGTGTTTGGTCCAAACCCTCTGAAACCCCCACTCTGCGTCCCTCCTGACTCACATCTTATATCTTATATCAGTGCAGGAGTTCCTAGATGTTAAACCCGAGGCGTGGGAGGAGGGCATTGAGGTGCACGACCTACTAGACGACTTCATGGACATCAAGTGGCCGAAGAGGAGGCCCCAGGTGCTGCTGAGGGACTGTGCCTCCCGACCTGTGTGCCGCAAGGGCCTGTCCAGGAAGGAGGGCATTGCCACGCTGCCCTGTGCCGAGTACGCGCAGTCCCTAGGGGTGGCAGAGGCAGAGTGCGTGCTGGTGCTGAAGGCACCCCCCAACAGAGAGCCCAGCCTGGTCAAGGACCCCTCCTGCTGCAGGGTGTACCTGTCCCTGCCCCTGGTGTGTGGGGTGCTGAGCATGTCTCGGTCCAGGTGCCAGAGACAGGCAGACGCAGCCCCAGTCCCCACCTCACACTCGCTCAAGGGAAGGTATGCTGACTGAGAGGATGATGGTGTCAGATAGTGCGAGAAACACATCTACTTCCTAGTTGTGGGAGTCTTCTTGTCATTCATACTTGTATGCCTTCACCCACCCCAGGTGGGACCGTTCTGCCCACCCCTTTGGGCTTGTGCAGGTGAGGGCAGGGGGGAAGGCAGGGCAGGCCCTGGGGGCAGAGGGGGACCAGATATACATCCCGGGTGACCAACTGGCCAGGTGGGCCAAGGACGGGGAGAGGGACCCGGCTGTGTTATATGGACACTCCCTCTGGGACGAGGCCGGGGTGTGGCCCATAGTGTGGAGGGACACGGTCACGTTCAGCAGCCTATGCCTGCCACACAAGGACAGGTACGGGTGCTGTATGAGTATAGTGTGCATGTGTGTCTATTCCTAATGACCCGGGGTGGATGTGTATATCGTCCATCCAGCTGCCTCTTCCGACAGTTTTGCTTGGTTACACTCTGCGTAGAAAGTGTCGAGGTTTCAGTACCGTATATTCGGCTCTGCATGCGTGTATATGAGAATGGCTACCTGTATGTGTCACATACCTTACCCCCCAACCCCCCAGGGAGCTAGTTGAGCAGGGCCACCTGTACATGTACCGCACCATGACTCAGGACACATACTGGCACCAGTACCCCACCTGGATGAGCAGCCACCTGCACTGCATGCCCTGCCACAAGGTGAGGGTGTGTGTGTGTACACAATATATATTCTGTGTGTGACCCTGACCTCTAGGCCTATCTGAGGGACAGTCTGGACACTGCCACAGACACCTTCAGTGCGGCACACGGGTATGTCACTACATACGATGAGGAGGTGGAGGAGGCGGTGTATGCGTCAGACGCTGTGCCCCCAGGGGTGGAGGGACCCGACATCCCCAGGCAGAACGACATTCTCCAGGAGGGAGAGGGAGAGGGAGAGGGCGAGGCCTCCTTCAGCGATGCCTTCAGACTTGGGTCCTATGAGAACTGGGTCAGCCAGATCCACTTCATGCAGAGACACTCCTCCCACCAGTTCATAGCAGACCTGCAGGGGGTGTTCAGACAGCAGTTTGGCCCAGTGCGGTCTGTCCCTGCATTGGGTATGGAGACTGGGGGAGGGGACGACAGGGGTGTGATTGTGTACAGACTCAAGAGGCTGTGCCTGGAGATGAAGAGACGCTGGCTGGACCAGCCCGACAAGGTGGGTGTACACATACGTCCCACTGGCTTGTATTATTGTCTTCGTTTACCCCCACCCCCCACCCCAGGCTAGTGCCATTCCCTCCTCCCACCTGGCCCGTCTCACATCTCTGGTGCAGAGAGTGCTAGACGCCGCAGAGAAGCACCGCAACCGGGGTCCTGTGCCCCCTAGGGACCAGGCAGACGAGAGAGACAGCACCCGGCCGTACCAGCGGCAGCTCTTCTTCAAGGACCTGATTGAGCTAGTCAACACGGCAGCCTTTGCCGAGTACACCCAGGCACCGTACGACCTGTACATCGGGGTGCCTGACGTGCTGTCCATCCTGCAGGGGCTGAGGATAGAGTACATGGGGGCATTCACTAAGCCGACCAGAGCACACTTCGACAAGGCGGCAAAGGTGGGGTAAACTGGTGGTGCACGTGGTTGCAAAGTGTTCTCGTCTACGGAGTTGTGTTGGTGTGTATTCTTTTGCCTATCCATCCACGTATCCATCTCTCTGTCCCTTCCCCCTGACCCTAGGCGAGGGCCCAGCACTACATCGCCAAGGGTGACACCATCCCGGTCCATGACCACCTTGCCATGCACAACTATGTGGAACAGTACGCACACGAGGTGGGGGTGTATGATATTTAGAATAGTCGCTAGCTACTTGTGTTCAAGTAGGAATACAGTTATGTGGCTGTACATTGTCCATTCTAGATACACTGTTAAACTACGTGATCGTGTACTACTCATGTACTCATGTGCCTCATGTCCAGGTGGAGAGGATGGCCAGTCTCTCTCTGGGTCTCAGGATATCAGCCAACGAGTGGCTCTTCTACGTAGGTGAGTGATTCGCACAAGAGTACATGTACGGCTAGGCGGGTGTCACAAGTCCTGTCCCTCACCCCAGTCACCCATGTGATATACGCCCTGTCTGGCTGGGGCACAGCATCCCTACCTGCAGACTGTCTGGCCCCTGAGGTATGTGTTATGTGAGTAGTTGAGCCTAGTACCTGAGGTGGCAGTGGACTGTATGGGTGTGGGTGTTCGTATATACATCCTTTTCCCCATACCCCCACCTCCAGGTCGAGTTCCTCGAGGGCTTTGTGTGCTACATGCTGGGTCTAGGCAGACTCAACCCCGACATAGCGGCCGAGACTGCCCTGGCCCTCTCAGTGTTTGAGGGCACCGACCACCAGCTGTTCATCGAGTGGCTCAGGGGGTACATGCGCACCACAGCAGCTGCCACGGCTGAGGTTGAGCTGGACGTGCCCACCCAGGTCGAGAAGGGGGGCCCATTCCACAGGTGCGGGGTTGTGTGTTGTGGATGATTGTTGCGGTAGTGCGTGTTGACATTGGCACTCTTACCAACTGATGGACACAGGGCTGTACATATACCACTCTCTCTGTCTCACCCCAAGTGTGTGCCGTCCCTATGTACCCCGGTCCATGAAGTTCGAGACCCCAGCTGTGTACCATGCCACGTGTCTGGGCGTGGCATCCCTCCACATACCAATCTTAATGCATAGGTGGGTGTGTATGTATATACATGAGTATACATACATGCATTTGGTTTCCGCATACAAATTCATGTGGTGTGGCATGCTCTAATGCGCCCATGCCTCTCTTGCATCTTTCATGTGAATACAAATGGCTATATCCACTCACGCAGGTCCCCCTACTACACGATGCTTGTGTCTGAGGCATTGGAGGCTGCACAGGATGACAGGACTACCTCCATCGACATCAGTGGTCACAGGAGGAAGAGGGTGCGGTGACCCATGTGCCAGAAACATACCTCTGGGACAGGCCCTGGCACGACAATGACGCAATGCGAGACAGCCTAGGTGCTCTCGGTGTGATCGACAAGTGCCCATCCAGAGCATGTGTTCATTAGTCTATTATGGTATTCCGTGCGGCAGCTGATTCTGGACATTGTACCAGTATGGGATGTGGAGTGTGGCCACGGTGCTTCTTGGTGTTACGCCGATCTTTCAGTTCTGGGCCAGTTTTCATTATATTATGTATTGCCCTTGAGACCTAGCCAACTAGCCACCTAGACACACTGTGCCCCTGGTGTCCTGATGGCATAGTGCATGGTGTATGGTGTATGGTGTGTGGTGTATGGTGTGTGGTGGCAGTGACACATCACAGGGAACCACATGGATACTCTGGCACTTGGAATTGTGCAATGGCAACCATACCGTTTGGAGAGTCCATGTGACACTGAGGATATGGGTGATATTCAGTATAACGTGTAGTGAGAGGCCACTAGATATTGTCGTTGTCTATACTGTTCACATATAGTCTATTTCGATCGCCTTGCCTTGCAGCAGTGTGACACGACCCGTGACATTGTGTGTCCAAGAATGAGCCAGGGACGTGGCCAAGTATCTGAAGCACAATGTGATCTGACAATGGTGGTATGTACATGCCCAGCTGTCTTTGGCTATGCAATGGCTTCAAACATTGGTTTGTCTCTTCGGAATCCCGAAAAGACACATCTTGTGGAAAACCACACTATATTACAACACAAAGTAATCGTTCCACACTAGACCGTAGCTTGTGCAGGGTCAGCTGACTCAGACTCAATCTGGGTCTGAGCACAGTCATTGGAACCGCTGATGGGATGTGTATCCGTGCTAACTGATATAGACCCTCCTGCTGGGTTGCCCTCTCCCTTTGATGCCCCAGCACCTGGCCCCCTACATGGACATGTATCCACCCTGGCCTCTGTGTCCTGTTCCAGTACAGTCAGGATGAGCACAAGTATAAGGGCGTAGGGGAGGGGGCAGAAGATGCCTGGGGGGTAGAGACATGCCATACACATATTTATATATATAGATACATACACCCACCTGGGTTGATGCAGGACATCAAGACCAAGAACCCATATGACCCGAAACAGGCAACGGCAAACAGAGACCCCTTCTCATGCACGCATAGCCTGGTTCTGACGAATATCTGGTACCCATACACCACCACCCCCACGACACCCATACTACCCACTACCTGGACTGGGGCGGAGTGGTACCTGGCGTATGAGGGGGAGAACAGGAACAGAATCTACCTCACATATGCATCGAGTATATGAATAACAGACACATAGACATGTGCAGAACACCGTACCAATACATCCCGCCCTTCTTGGGGTAGTAGTACCCCCCTGTGTACCCTATGCCGTGTCCAAACAGCCAGAAGTCCCCTATGCTCTCGAGCAGCGCCTTGAGCATGAGTGCCCTGGGCTCTGTGTCTGTGTCGGCGTCCTCTATGGTGGAGAGGGTGCCCTCTATCAGGGACAGGATGGAGTCTCTGGCCAGGACCACCAGCACCAACAGCACTCCTAGCACACACAGGTGGTGGTACCGGTGGGGCCTGTCCACATACATAAAGACAAGTGTGCAAGCCGGGAAGATGACACCAGCCAGGGTCATGCCACTTCTGGAGGAGGATATCAACAGGCCGAAGGACATCAGCAGGCCGGACCCCACGCCCAGTGCGTAGTGGGTGTTGGTGCCCCTGGCACAGAGGTGGAAGGAGAAGGGGAGGCATATGACCATGATGGTACTGACGTTGTTGGACATCTGGCAGTCAAGCACCCGGTACCCGCTGGACACAAACCTGTCCCAGTTGGGTATGTAGTTCTGGACCAGCATGTATACTGCAAACAACCCCCAGAGCAGCAGAGAGGAGACCAGCGACTGCCTCTGGCCCTGAGCGTCCTTGGAGAAGAGCACATAGACACCCACCATGGCCAGACCCAGGCCCAGGGAGTAGTAGAGGGTCAGGGGCTTGAGGTAGTCGGACCACGACACCACCCCCACCCCTCCTATCAGTAGGGCAGCAGATACGGCCACCGAGGCTGGGAAGGTGGGGCCTAGACGGACGGGGCCCTTCTTCCTCCAGTACACCAGATAGTGGAAGAGAATGGCTGCCACGCCTATGGGGACAATCTTCCAGAGAGGGAAGAACAAGTCGAAGGAGTCGTACAGCTTGAGGGGGACGGTGGTGGAGAGGAGGAAGGGCAGGAGGGTAGGGTGGGAGGAGTCACAGACCACAAAGAGGAGACACACCAACAGGTAGAAGAAGACCACCCCTGCCACGGCTAGGTCCAGCCACACAAAGACAGCTGCCACTAGGAAGCAGAGGAGTCTGAACACCAGAGTGTCACAGCCAGCCCGGGTGGCATCAAGGAGGGCAGTAGCAGAGAGAGTGCTGTCCTTGGTGCCCATACCCTCAACAGGGGCTGGCTGGTCGGGCACAGACGTGTCCTGGGGTGATACATCTGTATCCACCGCCTGTGGACCCTCTGTCTCTGGGGCAGTCAGAGACCCATCAGACAGATCTGGGGTGAGGGCACATCTATCACTCTATATCCTGGGTCACACAGGAGCATGTGTATATATACACTCACAATGGTACCCGTACCCTGTTCCTCTAACACACCCTCTCCTGGGGGCAGAGACGGGGACACGCTCTCCACATCTCCCTCACTCAGTGACACATGGTCAGCTACCACTGTATCCACTTCCCCTTTACACATCCCAGCATCATCACATGACACCGCAGTCGGACACCCCCCCATCAACAGAGGGGCTGCGTCTTGCACACCCACAGTGAGAGAGAGACAACAGATGGACGCCAAGTGGCCTCATTTTTCGGTGTCAACAACCTGAACCCTTCTGCAGTCCAATACACAATAGTGTAATAGTGAATTTCCAATAAATCTCAGCAGCAGTGAATGCATACTGGCTTCTTATGTATCTCAGCTGCATATTGGCCTACGACATTGCCATACAGCCATGAACAAAGCGAGGAGGGGGGAGGTTACTCAGGTGACACAAACGTGTGACGCGATGTAATACTCATATATAGTAATCTATTATTCTTATTAAACACATTCCCATACTCCATAAACAACCAACATAATAATCACAAAACACACTGCCACATACATGTGTGCCAACACCCCTCTTCACACTCTGCCCTGTCCGTGTCTGATACCACATCACATCAGGTGACACAAGTACAGCCAGGCATGCCCACTCACAGAGAGTATCACACGTATGCACATGATTAGAACCCATGCCTCAGAACACGACGTCCCTGGCCCCCTCCAGTATGGAGGAGAGGGGGAGCTGGGGGGATGCCTGGGCCCGTATGTGGGTGTCAGCCGGGCTGTCCTCCCCCAGTAGGTCGAGGCCTGTCTCTCTGTCTGCATCCCCCACCGAGAAGCCCTTTCTCTCCAGGGTATTCTCCAGTGATGCCACAGCCACACTCATCGACGTCATGCCTGGGATAAGGGGGGGGGGGGGGGGGGGGAGCAGAGGGGGAGGCAGG
>BDIP01000357.1:0-20726 GCA_003568945.1 Kipferlia bialata
AAATTTATAAAAAATTGCCCCCCCCCCCCCCCCCCCCCCAGAGTATGTGTGTATTATGTTTTCGTATGTATATATATACATCTGTCCAACCCCCAGAGACTCCAGGGAGGAGGTTGCTGACAAGGACAAGGCCAGGAGAGAGCAGGTGGGACATATATACGAATATTTTTTCATTTATATATACCTAGTATTCATTGTGTATGTATAGTATTATGGACTGTGTGTGTATCTACTTGAGTATCAAGCTGAGTCTAAGCGTACCATATTTTCATACTATATACTCTCTCTCTATATATATGACTGATACCCTGGCTCAGCTCCTTGAGTTCCATGTCAAGCTGAATACATACGCACTATATTCATATACATTCATATACTAAGTGTATTGTACTATCTAATACCTAGGCCCAGCTCCTTGAGTTCCAGGTCAAGCTGATGACACATGTGCCTCTACATAGTTTTATATTTGTAATCACATACATATGTATATATTATGTCTAACTTTTACATCTAATCTCTAGGCCCAGCTCCTTGAGTTCCAGGTCAAGCTGAGGAGGCAGGGCAAGACCAGGGAGGAGATTAAGAGGGCTGTCAAGAAGGTATGTATATACAATATACCTTATATGTAATGTGTATATATACTATATAGAGAGGGAGTCATATAGAGAGGGGTATTGGGCAAGACCAGGGAGGAGATCAAGAGGGCGGTCAAGAAGGTATGATAGTGTAGGCATAGTGTATACCCCCTTCCCCCCCACTCCCCCGATATCCTCCGAACTCAACCATAAGTCACTATTTCCCTTTTCACATTAGTATATCACTACGTAGTGATATACTCGATTGCCTCTCTCACACTCAGGAGAAGGAGAGGATGGAGAAGAACAGGCGGGTCAGACTGCCATCTCCCAACAGGTACAGGACATACACGTATCACAATATGCTATATAATATAATATAATATATTATATTATTCAGTATCACATATGTATCCCCCCCGAATACCCTATTCTCTGATACTTCATCCATACGTCCTCACCCCCTAGGATCCGTCGCAACAGGGAGGAGAGGGAGCGCAACGCAGCCCACGCTGAGGTGTGATATATACATTGAGTGTACAGTGATACACATACCCAAAGACTTACACTTATTTTTACACATATACACACACATTTGTATATCAGACCTCCGACTTGGATCGCTTAATTAGCTAAACATAGTTATTTGTCTGATATCTGTATGCTACAGTACATAGTTACCTCTAACCCTAGGAGACATAAACTATATTGTGATGCTGTACATGAGTACACATATGTATATATATTCATGTTCATATTGTAATTCGTTAATACCTCTTACCGCAGCGTGACAGTGACATTACATATTATATATTTGTTATATATTGCATTCTAACCCCAGGAGAACAGGCGCAAGAGGGCAGAGCGTGACAGGGAGAGAGAGATGGAGAGGGAGAGGGACAGAGAGAGAGACAGAGACAGAGACCTTGCCCCCAGCTCCAAGAGGGCACCTGAGGCTGAGGATGTCAAGGCTGAGGACTCTGAGGACTCCCAGTCATACTCTAGATCACCATCACTCTCAAGGTACTATTATCTAAAGTGTATAGTAATGTATATAGTATAATACATATATAGTAAATATGTAAAGGCTGAGGACTCTGAGGACTCGCAGTCATACTCTAGTCGCAATCCCTATCCAGGTAATGGTGCTATATTTTATAGTCGTATTCACAATATATGTTAATGTGTGTAATAATTAATGTTTATTATATACATACTCCCCCCCCCCCCCCCCCCCCCCCCCCCTCCCCCCCCCCCCCCCCCCCCCCCGGCCCTCTCTCTCCCCCTCATCCCGATACATCCTCCCTGTTCTCTCCTCTGTCTCCCATACTCACCCTCTAGCCTCTATCAGACACACCTGATGTCTTCATCTGTTAACCTCTATCATAACATGCATATCCGCAACTCTCTCTCTCTCTCTCCCCTCACCCCCTAGTCTGTGTCAGATGCACCTGATCGTGCCCACCCCCTGTCAGGACGACAGTGGCCTCAGCTACATAGTGCAGCACCTGATCACAATGGAGGTAGGGACACTCTCACCCACACACACACACTCTTTCTCTAACTCTCTCTCTCTCTCTCTAACTCTCTCTCTCTCTCTCACCTGTTAGGGCCAGGGTGTGCTTGAGGCCTTCACCGCTGAAGTCCACCAAGACCACACCACATACTCTCTGACGGCACTCAATGCCACAGACCTCCTCCACCACATGGAGCCGTTCCTCAGGTAACCTCTCTCTCTCTCTCTCTCTCTACACACACACATACAACAGAACAAGAGATATATACTGGTACTGCCTGGTGACATCTCTGTCTTCTCTCCATGTCTCCTTGTCCCCTAACCCCTCAGACACATCCTGCACCCTGAGATACAGGCCAATGCATTCCTGCTGGAGGGTGGGTGTCTCTCCCTCATCTATTCTATCTATATTATCATTCCTGCTGGAGGGTGAGTGTTAGTTATGTCCCCGTTCCTTCTCTTTCTCCCCTTCTATCACTATATCCCTCCTCCTCTCACCCCCAGTGTACCACATCACTGCCTCTGGCAATGAGGGCGGTACAGTATTCAGACAGGCCCAGCACCGGTATGTTGTGTGTATAGTGTATATATCCCTATCACAGTCACAGAACCGACAGGCTCTCTCTCTCTCTCTCTCCCTCTTCCTTCCCACCCCAGCCACTCGTCTGCGTCCTCTCTTCTGCCCCACACAGCTAGGGGGCTGCTATACCCAGGGAGAAGCGCCAGATACGACCCAAGGGTATGAGCAAGACTAGTGTCCCATCTTGACTATCCAGTGAGTGGTGTGTCTCTAACCCCCAGGGTACCCCCAACGCTGTCCGTAATGTGTTTGTACAGGACACTAGGGAGTATCACAGGTGGGACATACTGCATACTCCCAGAGACCACTATCAGTGTCTGATGCATCGTCTCATCATATGGATTCATACCCTTCTGACACCAGAGTGCACTACCGCCCCTCCAAGTGTCTCCTCTATGTGACCTCCCCCATCACCCCCTCTACCATTCTACACACAGTGGCCAGGGCCTCCTTTGCACCCATGTCCCCCCCCAACTCACCTGCCCCTACACCCGTGTCGATACCACCAAAGGTACGTGTATCTTCATACTCTGAAGTGGTTTATATACTACATGTATTTTGGTATATATTGGGCCCTCCTCTGCCTCTGACCCCCTCAGGCCATAGGCGGTGTCTCGGCTGATGATCTCCTAGCAGACCCAGCCAGGCACATGATATCTCTGCCCGTGGTGTGTGAGGAGAGACTGTACTCACTGTGCCTGGCAGTGCTAGGGTATGTGTGTCTACGCTGTTTGGTGTTTACTCCCTCCCCCCCATATTCCCCAATCTACCGTTCTGTGACTCAGAGTCAACATATAACTATATTGCTGGTGATGATATATGCTTGAGTATATTGAGTTTCTGACCCCCTCAGGTATGCTTCCCATGACGTTGTCAACAACACCACCCTCAGTCTGCTTCTGGAGGCCCTGGTCTGCCACAGCGTGTCACCACTCAGGTAAGGGTATTTGGGTATGTATTTATCCTTAAGCAAATGTTCTATTTGGGTGACTAAGTAGGAGACATCACACCATGTATCTGACTGCCAGGCTGCTCCTGAGTGAGAGACTGGGTCTATGTAGGCAGATGGGTTGCGAGAGACTGGAACTAGACGTCGAGGTAGGATATGTGGTACTCTCTTTCTCTTCCCGATATCTCTCTCCCTCTAACCCCCCAGGGCTTTGGCATCAGTGTGGATGGCATCAGTCTCTCTCTCTCTCTCTCTCTCTCTTTAACTGTTTAGGGCTTTGGCATCAGTGTGGATGGCATCAGACCAGGGGCCCATGAGGCAGTGTGCAGCAGACTGGCAGTGGCCCTGCAGAGGCTCAGGTGGGTACATGTATACATACATACATTCATATATATATCTAGGTGAATGATTGTGACACCATAGCAGACTGGCGGTGGCCCTGCAGAGGCTCAGGTGGGTATATGTGTATATGTGTATTTTATCAAGTGGACTGAGTGAAACGTTATGTGACACTGTATGTGCACTACTAACCCCCAGGAATGGACTGGACGAGGGAATGCTGGCACTGCTAAAGGTAAGAGAGTGTATGTCAAGGTGATATGGAGTATATTCTTGCAATTAGGCTTCACTGGTCATAGGGTAGTATTTAAACTACCCTGTATACACATTTTTCCTGAGAGAACACCCCTCTGACCCAGGCTATTGCCAAGGGCAAGGTGGCCATCCATACGGGTACCTACTGAGTACATACATACCTATACATACCGTCTATCCCCCCTGACCCAGGTGATAGCCAAGGGCAAGGTGGCCAGGGCAGAGACAGCACCCCACAGGGCAACGCTCAGGTGGGATGGGAGGCACATAGTTTTTGAGTGATCAATCATACCCTCTCTCATCCTAGAGTACTGGCCAGGGCCCTTGTTGCCTCAGAGTCAATCATGGACAGCGGAGTGCAGGTATGGACAATGACTTGGGTCTGATGAGGGCATGTAATATGTTATAGTCATCTCTGTGTCTATGCCCTTACCCCTCAGGTTGGCCACTGTATGCTGGACTCCAGCCTCCTACCCAGCACGGCCAAGTGGAACAGTGACCTGCTAACAGTGCTCAGGCATGTGTATCTCTATTCCACATGTACCATATGCGTACTGTACTACCAGAATTAGAGTGCTCATGTTCCCTCTGACCCTAGACGCATGGGCAAGACGGCCAAGACAGACACCCTGCGTCTGAATGACCCCCTCACAGAAGCCACTCTCTCTCTGCCTCTCTCCCCCCTGGCCCTGTCTCTATTCATGCACGGGTGCTGTGCTGAGAGGGCACTCAGGAGAACAGGTGCATATGTATAGTACTATATACATACTACTGGGTATATACGATATACATTGTGATGGCGCTCAGGAGAACAGGTGCGCTCATATATAGATACTCATGTATATACTACTATATATATACTCTCAGGTGTACAGGTGCAGTATGGATGTTGTCTAAGGAAAACTTCTCTTACACACCAAGTCAGATGCTTTTCCATTGTGATAACAGTGTTTGACATGTATATACTCCATCCCCACCCCCAGGCACTGTCCCTGCTGTACACTGGGCTGGCATTCTCAGGAAGACACTCTTCTCCAGAAACAGGTGTGAGGATATAGGTGTCAGGAATCACAGAGTTATGATTTCAATGTATTCTATCCCGCCCATTGGGTATGTATTAGTGCATGTGCTTGGAGTACTACGTCTCTAACCCCCCAGGCCGTGCTTCCTACTCCTAGCCACCCCGCAGGGAGAGAGAGAGAGGGAGAAGGAGAGAGAGAGAGAGAGAGCCAAGGGCCGCACCCCACTCGACACCTCTGTCTCAGTGTCCTCTAGAAGGGGTGACAGACAGCTCATCAATACCATGTACACAGAGACAGCAAGGTCAGTGCATCTCTCTCTCACACACACACACACACATACACTCTCTCTCTCTCTTGTGCTTTCTCACTCTCCAGACAGGCCTCCCAGGAGCGTCTCTACCTAGCCAGAAAGAGGTGTTCTCGCATCCCCTACCCCTTACACCGCGTGTTCCTAGCACCCCCGGCCCTGGCCCCTATATGTGCCGCACAGGCACACATGTCGAACTTCCTCGCACCAGGTACCTGTTACTCCCTCTCTGTGCCCTATCTCTGTCCCTGCTAGATACCCACCCCAGGTGACCTCTCCACCGGTGCCTCCTTCTTTGGGGATGAGACCCTGTGCACTGCATTCAGACCGGTGGTGGAGGCAGTACCCAGGTATACCCGTCGTGTCCCTCTTTGTACTAAACTGATGTATATGTGTTTCTTCACACTCACCCCCAGCCTCCCTGTCAAGACTCTGCTGACTGTGGCCGAGAGGACTAATGTGTTTGGATTCACCCTGCACATCAGTACCAGGAGACTGCCACCCAGGTATATATATAGGGTTACCAACCACATCCCTACAGTACTGTGGAATATCCCTATCCTCCACATTCATTGTGTCATTAACCACCAGGGCAAGGCTCTGGGCTGAGGTGGCTCTGGCGTGTATTGGGCAGGTAAGCTCAATGCAATTATAATGCATGCCAATACAAATACAAATCACCACTGATTGTTCCTCGCTCTCTCTCTCTCTCCACCCTCTCTCTCTTTGCATGTGTGTGTTAATACCCTGACCCCCCAGTGTGCCGTGTGCCACCGCCCCAGTGTGGACAGGAGACAGGTGGTGAGACTGACACCAGACAGAGTGAGGGCAGAGGTGCTGGCACTCGACTCATTCAGGTATCACGGTCACAGGATGTGAATGTATCACTCTCTGATTGGAGGGAGTTTGTGTTACTATCGATACCCACCTTCCCCTTACCCCAGAACAGGTCGGGCCAAGGGTCTGACTGATGTACTTGTACTGGAGGCCAGGTAGGATATTATATCATAGTGTGTTAATCCTTGGGTTAGGAGGTGTCATATTGTTGTGGAACAGTCTTCGGCACAGTGCCTTGCTATGATATTACAAGCCCATCCCCCCTCACCCCTAGGTCTAGGTCTGTCAATGGCCTTGCTAGGTTCTGGGCTGTCCTACCATCACTGGTCCTGGGGACACAGCCAGACAGAAGGGTGGGGGCAGATGTTCATAACATAAGTGTACAGTCAGTACTGGTATACCTATGGTTTCTTCCTGTGTCTGACCTCAGGTCGTGTCCTCCCTCATTGGATCCAGACTGCACTCCCTCTCCCTCTCCCTCTCCCCTGCCTGTGTCGCTGAGGCTGCCACCATTGCAATGGCAAGGTGCGACTATCGGGAATATATGTTATATATAGTAGTAATATAATATGTTATATGTACAGATAGTCATATATCACTATAGCAATCGCTAGGTGCGAGTCATGGGTATCTATGCTATACCTACCGATAGTCATATATTACTTGGCTCTGACAGTAGGTCCAACGCTGACAGAGAGCGGGAAAGAGAGAGAGAGAGACTTGGAGCATTGGGTCGTGTTGGTTCCCTCGACACCACCACTGGAGTGTTTGGTGCCTCCACCGCTAGATCAGCCTTTGGGTCACGCTTCAGAAGGTGGGTACCTCTCTCTCTCTCTCTCTCTCTCTCTCTCTATACTATTCCTAGCTGTGTGCCTAATAGTCAGGTCCAGCCTATCTGGTAGCTTCACCGGTAGCTATGGAGGGAGGGAGAGAGACAGAGGTGGCAAGGTGTACCCACCTGTACGGGTGCCTGAGTCAGACGTGGCCAGAAGGTACACTCTTCCACACCCATGTCCAGTCTATACTACTTGGTAGCCTGCTGTGTCCTAACCGCTTAGGTTTGTGCTGTCTGCTGCCCTCACTGCCCTTGAGAGCACAGGCCCCATCACAAGTGCCATGGCTAGAGCACTCGACGCAGGATCAGGTATGGAAGTGCCCCATCAGTACATCAAGTGTTTACAAGTAACTGTTCTTCTGACCCTTAGGAGAGGACCTTGTCCAGCACATATCTGACTCCCTGACCGACCTGTTCTGTGACCCCAGTGCCATCATAGGTGGGGGGCATATATATATATATGTATATGCAGATAGATAATATACAGACACTCTGCGAATCTCTGTCACTGTATATTTGAACGGTTATGTAGTGACCATCCTCCTCTTACTCCAGCCCACCTCGTTGTGCCTGCCTCCCGAGTTGCACCTGCCCAGGCAGCAGGGGAGAGAGACAGGGAGAGAGAGAGGGGCCGGGGTGTTGGCACAGTCAGAAGTGGGGTGCAGAGGAGCGCAACGCTGCTACCTCAGGTGTGTTTCTGTATTTATCCATATGTAATCAGTCATCATGTTGCTGTGTGCTCACTCTTCAGCTTGTGCGTCATCTACACGGAGTGTGCACGGGAGTGTGGGGAGGAGAGAGAGACCTCTCCAGACAGGACACAGAGAGAGAGCAGGAGGAGATGTCAATGTCGGGTGGGTATTTCTGTCTCTCTGTATCACTTTTGTCTTGTTTCTACCGCACCAATATATACATGTATTCTTGCTCATTGTAGGATCTGTGCATGAGAGAGAATCCATCAGACGCAGAGGAGAGAGGGAGAGAGAAAAAGAGAGAGGTCGTGGCGACATGGCGCAGATGAGGCGGACAGCCGTGTCGCTGTTCCAGCCAGGTACATAGGCACACTACTGTATCTTAGATTCACGTGGCAAAGTATGAATCTTCAAGTTCAGTCTCACCCTAGGCTTCTCCACCAAGGGCCCCCCCTCCAACCTGCTCCCCTCCTCTCCTACTGTCTCTAGGGCCATGGGTACTATGGGCAGTGTGAGACAGGGGATGACGGCATCAGGTGGGGGGTTCAGTGAAATTTGATGTAACTACTCGATAACACTGACTGACCATAGGAGCCGGTCGTAAGATCTCCCTTGCCTCCCCCCTGGGTGTCAGCAGACTAGGCCAGTCCGGGGTCAGGGATGACACTGCTAGGGATGACGGTGATGCAAGTGCAGAGGGTAAGAGGGCGCCCCCTGAGGATACCCCCACCACCCCCACCCCTGGTCCGATCCATGCTGTGCTGGTGCCCTTCAGAGACACGGTCTGCACAGGCAGCACTATCCAGTTCAGCCTTGACCTGCTGCCACATGTGGCCACAAATGGTACGGTCACACACCATAATCAGAGTGTAAGCCGAGATGTAGGGGTTGATTCCTTGTACTCCTGGTTTGTCTCGTACTTACTATCAGGTCGTGTTCTGCTGCGTGCCTGTGAGCTGGTCTCCATGAGGGGAGGACCAGTGCACTCAGGAGTGCTGTCCAACACGGGCATCACAGGGGTCCAGATGAAGGTGAGGGGGATTTATGATTGTGTGTTCTTACGAATCACCCTCTTGTCTCTCACTGCCAGGTCCTTCCTGAGACAAGACAGGTCACTCTCTCCCTGTCTGGTTGTGACAAGCCAGCTGCAGCAGTGGCAGCTCTAAGGTATTACGTAGTACACATTTTACTCCCTCTAAGCTGCATACCCCATGTGGCTATATATGTCCATGTCTCTGTATGACCTCACCCCTAGGCAGTGGTGGGAGGCCGAGACCCAGCAGCTGGTCGAGACTGAGCTACAGGACATGGACAGATACAAGCCATTCCTCGATGGAGTCAGGCGCATCATATGGACTAGGTACGCGATAAGCTTATCTAGGTCACTTGTCTATATATGTGTATACCTCTCTCACACTCAGGAAGGCCGTAGTTGCCTCTGACCCCCACTCTGCGGCAGGTTCCTTCCTCTCCGATGCCTTACAGAGCGATGCCTGTGGGGAGGACCCCCTCTCTATTGAGAGTGTACACAGTACACCACTGTCGCTGTCTAGCCCAGGGGCGGCATCGAGGTACTATATATCTAAATTCATGCCTATCAACTTACACATGAGTACTATGCTCTTGTCCCTTGGATACACTCACATTTAGACCTGTCCGTCTAGTAGGCACTGAGCGTGTGGTACTAGCCATGCTGGCACTCCTGGGTCAGTTCCTAGGCAGTGACGCAGATGGAGAGGTATGGTTCTTATTCACCTTCTACACACTGTACTGTGTCCATATGGTATATATAGTATCTCTCTCTCACCCGCCAGGCCATTGAGGCCGAGTACAGCGCCCAGTCCTTCTCGTCCCTGTCAGACATAGACGAGAGGGTCCCCCCCAACCCGGGTCTGTCCACCCTGGCCAGACTACTCGCTTTGACCCCGAGGGCTAGGTACGCGTAGTTAGTTTGTAATCCCTACACGGTGTCTGTTACTCATCCTAGGGAGTACCTCCTTCTCGCCCGTGCCGACCCCTCCGTCGTAGTTGTTGGGGCACGTCTCTCCTCTCTGACGTCCTCTCTCCCCCTGTCCCTCTCCCCTCCCTTCCTATGTGCCCCCCCTACAGACTCTACCTTCCTAGGGGTGGGGGGCGTCGGGGGGGCAGACTCCATGCAGGTACAGCCACATTGCTACGTATTCGTGAGGAAGATAGTCTCCTATTTCTACACGATTGTCTCCTCCCACCCCCAGGTCCAGCTGAGGTGGGCCAAGGAGGCTGAACTGAGACACATGCTGTGTACAGTCAACCAGAGCAACACGGCCCTGACACAGAGGGTGTCCAGACAGATACAGCGCAACGTACTCACACAGGTATAGACACCCTCTCACATCTATTGATTCTCAATCTCTCACTCCTAGCGCCCCACCCGCTCTGCCCTCCGTGCCTCCCTAGCGCAGATGAGGATGAGGATAGCAGTCACAGACAGCCAGCTCGAGAATGCATACAGATGTGAGTGGTACTGGTATTCCAGTTTCACATGTTGTACAAGAACCTCTTCTGACTATCCAGCTCTCCTGCGATCTGAGCGTTCTGTCACTAGACGTACCCGTGTACTGACCACTGCACTAAGAGGTCTATCGGTGCCACAGTACAAGTACGTTGTAGTGTTACTCTTCCGTACTATATTTTGAGCACTTGTACTCTCATATCTGTAATCATTCTCCCTCAACCCAGGGTCCCTTACTCTGCCTATGCCGCTGCCTTCCTAGAGAGACTCAAGGCGACAGAGGCGGCATGCTCTATTCTGCTAGACAGACATCTCACTGGGGTCAGGCATAGGGTGGGGGAGATGAGTGCAGACAACGAGGAGAGGTGAGTGTGTAGTATTTGTATTACGCGGTCTGTATATCTATTCTTTTCATTCTCTCACCCCAGAGCTGTCACTCTCCGTGACTACCCAGTGCCTGCCTCCCTGACCACAAGGCCGAAGCAATCAGAGGTATATATCTATATATACATAGTATTTCTCAACAGTTCTCGTTGTGGTCTCACATGTCTTATGCAATTGATTACCCCCAGGTTCGCCTGTTGGATGACGAGCACATAGCCGTGTACCTCCTTAGTAGGGTGGTACATGCCATGGGGATACTTGTGCAGGGACACTCCCCTATACAGCAGGTAGGGGACAACAACGCATGTTTCAGGGAACCTCACGTCACCATATAAATGTATGTGTGTGTACATCATCTACCCCTCCTGTACCCCAACCTCCAGGCTGGCATCATGTCGTCTGTCTCCAGGGTCCATGACGTCAGCCCCGTGTGTGCCCCTGTCCTACCCGAGAGTGAGAGGGAGAGGGGGGCAGAGTGGGGAGGGGAGGGTGTGGAGCGGGTGGGGCCTGTGGTGTGGGGTGGTACGGCCAAGGCAGGACCCAGGGTCTCCCTTCCTATCCTAGAGGTCCCAGAGGGTGGCGCTATTGATGTCAGGTACGGTGGAGTATAGTAGTAATGCCCCTCT
This sequence comes from Kipferlia bialata, assembly GCA_003568945.1. Lineage (NCBI taxonomy): Eukaryota > Fornicata > Kipferlia > Kipferlia bialata. The sequence continues at coordinate 11,409 of BDIP01000357.1, forward strand.
TCAGTTGTCTACATCCTTACCCCAGACATGCCCTGTGTACCGCCCTGCAGAGCATGGGGGTCCCCCTGGACGACCCCCTCGAGAGGATACTCACGCTGCGCAGTGCTGATCTTCCCACACACTCAGGCAGAGAGGGAGAGGAAGAGGATGAGGGAGAGGAGGGAGAGAGTGTCTGGTCCAAGGCTGAGGCAGCGCTGATTGACATATCTACGGCATTTAACACACTTAGTACACAGTTTTAGATATAAGTGAACACACTAGATTTGTCACTCATGTTTCTTCAAGAGGAGTGTTTCGTTCCAGCTTGCGTTCCAGCAAACCACTTTGCAAGGGTGTATCATACATTCGAGTACATGAGGTCTTGTGGGTACTCTGTTCGGCACACAGTAGATTGATACCCTCCCGAATCAACAGCCAGTGGAGGCTACCGTTGATGGCCTCCAACTATACTGTCCACAGTGATAAAGGTTGGTACTACCATCTGGTAGGCTCTATTCAGTCGAGTTCACATTCCAAATCGATACTTTGATATGCAGAATGTATGCCATGTCCTGGCTGAGTGTCCCCAACCTATTGATGATATCGATGGCCTTATCTCAGTGGGAAACAACGCAGCTCTAGCCTGGACCTCCGGTCGTACAGTTAACAGGTCACTATATGGCTTAAAGTCAGCTCTAGACTCTGTTTAGATCTCCATATTTCCCATACTATACTATGCTACATGTCAGACAAGGAAAACACTGTCACTGACCCAGGGTGGACCAAGTCACCCTGCAACCCGACGGGTCTGTTGTCTCCGTGACCCTTCCAACCCCTGACTGGACTGGGGCCTACCTTCAGCTTGTACCATCAGACTGGGGTGTTGTGTATGCACTTGTGTCCAGAGCCACAACAGATGGTCCAAGTGGCTACCACATCACATCTCTAGATGTGTGGGTGTTACACCTGGATACCTTGGAGTGGCGATGTATACAGCACGATGCCAAAGATGCCTGGCCGTCCCCAAGACAGGACTGTCTGAGTCAGTGTGTATCAGGGGGTCTCTTGGTAGCTGGGGGTGTTCAGAGATGCAGTACGGGACCATTCACATGTCCTAGGACCGGTGAGATCAGAATGAGGACAACGCGGACATATGCCCAAGATGTATGGCTACTTGATGCAGAGACGGAAACATGGGAACCTTTACCCACCAATATCGGTGACACGGATCCACCAGAGATGCAGACTCCTTGGTGTCATCTGGGTAGTGGTTGCTCTGTGGTGTTTTGTGACACTATATACCAGTTCATAGGAAGGCGTACCATATCGGTGACCAAGGCACACGGCCTAGACATCCATGTAGGCATTCATACCTCAGCAGTCTCAACCCTTAGAATTGGTAACTTGACTTGTGGATTCGATGTCTCGCCAAACGGTATGACGATCTCTCTATACGATCCGATATCGGAGAGGTCTCTCCCTCCCATTGTCTACTTGGAGTATGCAAGCCTTGCAATGCTTGCAAGAGGTGGCAGCACCTGTGTATGGGAGAGTTGCATGCTTAACCCATCAACGATGCTACAATCCCTTCTGTGTGACGACGACGAGTTCCTATATGTCACTGTAGATGTGGACCTTGTGTGGCTCCCAGACTTCATCTAGTCAGTGACAACATGTCACATTGTGACTAAGTCCTATAATAGCCTGTGAGAACTCGTTAGAGTAATAATTCTCCATTTTCAGCCGTCCCTTTTGGTGAATACACCAATATACATACTAAGAGAGTATATAACCATTCTAGGAAGAATTGACAATCCATTCGGACATCAATGTGAGCAAGGCCATCTCATACTCTCTGGGCCACAGTCTCCTCTGCCACCAGTGCCTCCCACTCTGCCTTGCCCTCCTTGGCCCACCAGGCATCCCAGGGAGGCATCTGGTCTGGGTTAGGGTCTAACTTAGAGTGTGACAGAGATACAGCCTAGAGTACGACACACAGACAGGGAATGCGGTACAAGTACATATTGGGCAATGATGCTTCTCATTTTCAGCAAAGATTCAACGTAAGAGAGAATGGCAAACCTGCGTCCAACATGCGCCTGGGATGGTTGATCGTATCCTTGTAAGTACTGGGTCAGGGATTGGTGGGGTGTAACGATACTATTTGGTAACAGAGAGATCCATATCACTGGATACAAGAGCAGTTCGAAGAGCACATAGAATATAGGTGTGATAGACACAGTTACCCACCTGATCATGGGATAGCCGGGCACTATCCCCTCTAGGAACCTGATAAGACGGTGGCAGTACTCGCGGTACTCTCTCAGTCTGCGGCACATGGCCAGGCTCTGCGGAGTCAGGGGGTGCACATGCACATATACACATATACATCGTGACATGTGGAATAGTCTCAAGTTGGGGGTCCGGTTACCATTCGCTATGTAGAGAGAACAAAGACACAAAGAGAGTAGTCAGCACCACACATGAGTGACATCAAACAGTAATTAGGTGGACACCAATGGTAACACCATAGAGGCCCCTACCTCGAGTATTCTCTTGTGGTCATCTTCCACTATATAGTGCTCTGTGGCATAGAGAGCCTCTGCATGTGTGATGGACTGGCGTCAAAGGAAAGGGTACATCATTGTATCAGAGTGGACTCATTATGCAACAGACCCATGGGGTGACTTGAATACACACATGGCAGGGAGGATTTGCAGTCTCACCTTCTTGCACACCCTGATGATATCGGTGTACTCCCGCCTCTCTGTAAGGCGCCCCATCTCTTGCTTGTACTCCTGCTCATCAGAATATTCCCATGTGAATCATCTATGAAAGAACCATCTGTATATGTATCAGGCTACAAATATGTGGGTTGCGGAATATATGCATCAACGACTGTCTGATTTGTAAGACAGCAGAGGTTTATCATACGGGTAGAGACACTGTGTGCACTGCTTGCCTCACCTGGTATGTGACTGATGCTGCATCGTGTGCCATCTGACCCCACTGGACATGAGGGAGTATACAGAGACAAGTACATAGCGTGAAAGACATGCTGAGCAAGTCAGGGGTGACACCTATTCATTGCATATGCGACATGGGTATATATATATGTGTGTATGTGTATATGTATGGACCTTGTCCAGCCTGCACAGGGGACATTGGCACTGGAAGCCATAGCGACTCAGCTTCTCCTAGGAGTGAGAATACAGTCAATCGCAGTACACACGGCATCTAGCATGATGAATAGTACCCATTGTGACCCCCTAAGCTGGTCACTTACAGAGGTCTGAAAACACCCTCCCTACTAGGCCGAGTATGCACATGTGATACCTGCCTCTCCGCTCTGTTTGCCTGAATTCCGCAGTATGACACAAACAGCTGCTCTCCTACTGATATGTCCTGGGAGGCGTGGAAGTACTGTTTATGTCAGTACCAAATGAGAGACAGTTCCAGTCACAGCGATACTCTGTAACAAACGAGTGGGAGAGGGAGAATACTGCCATACCATAACCCCCTCAGTCGAGTTCCAGTACCGAGTGACATTGGGCATACAGCTAGAGTGGGAGACAAATAGTGAGACAGAGAGAACAGACAGATATACTACTTGGGGAACACATTGAAAACAGCTTCTGAGGAGTCTGCATAACCTCAACTATTCTGTTGGAGAGAGAGAGAGAGAGAGTACGTATGTTTGAACCTGACATATATATGGAAAGAACACATATATATATCTAAGTACATATATATAGAGAGACAGGGGGTAAGGGAGACAGAAAGAGTACCTGTGGTTGAACCTGGATGCGATGAGGCACACACACCCTCCGTCTGGCCTGTCACTGTGCTCTTCACAGGCAAAGGACTGGTCGTATCAGCGGGTAGAGAGATACTTTGTGGTTCGGATCAGTAGGTAGAGAGACACACAGTATTGGGACACGAAAAAGTACAGGAGTAAAGAGAAGTATTCCAAACAGAGAGAGAGAGTGGGTGTGTGTGAACTCACATTGCCAGACAGCATTCCCCCCAGGGTCTTCCTCTCCCCTGGCTTCCGGTCCCTGTCGTGCAGGGTCTGGAACTGTTGACTGGGGTGGGAGATGGGGGATTGAGGGGGGGAGCAATGAGGGGAATGAAATGATGACTGGGAGAGACTTGGTGGGAGGGGGGGGGGGGGGGGGGGGAGAGTGGGCCCGGCCCGGGGGGCCCCCCCCCCACCCCCCCCCCCCCCCCCCCCCCTTCCTCTCTCTCTCCCTCTCTCACTCCCAGGGTGTACTCCTCCCCCCCTCTCATTGCCGAGTACCACCGCATCAACTCTCTCAGGGCCGGGGGCATGGGCTGTGCCACCTTTGCAGCTGTCCTGGGCTACATGATCGCATGCACAGGGGCAGTCTGGATCGTACGTGCATACCTCTCTCTCTCTCTCTCTCTCTTAGTTTATCTCTATTCTATGCCTCACCCCCAGTGGTGGACCTACTACTTCTACTCCATGATGCTGTGCCTCCTGGCCATGATCCTGGGTGCCTTCCTCGCACACTACGGCACAACAAGGCTCAGACTCAGGTGGGGTACCTACATATAGTCACAGTTTCCTTGATATGGGGCACTTCCTCCTAATTCTCACTCTCTATGTCTCTGACCCCAGCCGCTCTGTGGCCACTCTTGAGAACCCCATCTCCTTCTTCACCCCTCTGGATGAGGCCGCCATGGCAATCACAGCCAACTACCAGAGGGGGGGGAAGGTGCGGCACACACTGTATATAGTATATGTGATGTATATCACTTATCTCCTCTTCTCACCCCCCAGCCCCTTGCCTTCGTGATTGGAGGCACCCGTAACAGACTGGTGGGAAGCCCAGGTGGGTACAACACCTATATACATATATAGTAATGAGTTCCCTTGCAGCAGTGTTGTCTGCTGTTTCTCTACTTCTAACCCCTAGGCTTCATCTGCTGGCTGGAGATCATCAGGACACCCAGCATGCAGCCCCCTATGCAGCCACAGGGTACGTCTCTCTCTCTCTCTCTCTCTCTGCTTGATACAACCTTCCCTCATCCTACCTGACAATAGCCATGCCCCAGCAGCAGCAGTACGCCCCCCAGCCCGTCCCCTCCCAGTACGGAGCACAGCCCATGGGGCAGTACCAGGTATGTATGCATATATATAGATATATCTTAGTCTCGTCTTGTGTCTCTCCCATTGGTGTACCGCATGAGATGGATATCTATATACCGGTACTCGTCCCTCCTCGTCCACACACTCACCCTAGGCCCAGCCCCCTGTGCAGCAGTACCAGGTGCCATGTATATATATACCATATATGTGTGTCTGTATATATAGCATACAGTAGCCTCTCTTCTCTCCAGGCCCCAACAGTTCCAGGTGCCGTATCCTTCTCTGTCTCGCTCTCTCTCTCTCTCTCTCTCTCTCTCTCTCTCTATCTCCTTACCATAGCCACAGCAGCAGTACCAGCCCCAGCCCCAGCAGCAGCAGCAGCAGTACCAGGTATGTGTATATATATATATACTCTATGTAATTACTGCAGGCCTAACCCTCTGTCCCTGTTGTGCGTAAGTCTCACCCGCTAGGCCCAGCCTCAGCCCCAGTATGGAGTGGCTGCACCTGCCCAGCTCAGCAGCCAGGTAGTGTATATAGCATATGAGTATGTGTACTCTACATAATGTATCTACAGTGTACTCTTATGATGATTCCGAATACTCACTATATATTCACTATACTCTCCCTTACCCCTAGGCACCCACCGGCAATGGATACGGCCCTACACCCGCTGGACCCCAGACACCCTCGGTATGTGACCCTGATACTCAGTTACTATAGTATAGCACTATAGTCCTCACTCTTTTCTTCTTCCTATTTTTACCTTCTACGAAGTATATAGGGTATTGTTTTGACACATGATGCATGTTTGCTACACATTCTCTGACCATTAGGACTACAACCCATACGTCCAGTAAACCGGTGGACAGATGACCAGGGAGAGAGAGAGAGAGAGAGAGAGAGAGAGAGAGAGAGAGAGAGGAAGCCGGCTAGTATTCCATACGGATTGTGTGGTCAAGATTGCTAGTGATGAGTAAACATGTGATAATATGGAGGAATGTCATCGTCGTAGATATACCGACAATCAGATGATGAGGCAGGACGCCAGTGCAAGAAGAATCCAAATACCAAAACGCCCAACGGCTTGCCCCTCAATATATATATATGCTTAGTTCTCAGAGGCTCTGAGCGGGCGATGCATATCTTCAGAACTAAATGTCACAGTAAGTGGGTTCCTGACACTATATTATATGGAGACAAATAACGTAGATCTATTGAAATGACACCTTAGAGCAATGAACACTCTAGGGTTTAGTCAAGCTTCAAAGTATGACTGTAGGGCATAATCTTCAAGGCCCGGAAGCGGCCACAGTTCTCGAGGTGCTCTGCCTCGACCCTGAACACGGACCAGACACCCCTTCTGGTGGCCTCTGCCAATGCAAACAACCACTCCCCCACCACCCCCCACTCCCACACGTGCTGGAGTATCCAGAGGTACCTGCCCACCGTGTTGTAGACGACTGCGCACCAGTACACATAGGCCGGGTACTGCCTCTGCCGTCCCGACGCCCGCTGCACGCCCAGCACCAGACCCCTTCTGGTCAGGGCCTGCAGGTGCCCTATGTCCTTGAAGAGGACCCAGTCCTGCCTCAGGTCCCAGAACAGGCGGTACGAGTAGTCGAGGAACTTGAGTCCCATGGCCGCCCACCACACCGTGTCGCTATGCAGCCACCCTGGGCCCAGGGACACGTCGTCATGCAGGGCGAAGAGCACGGCGGGGGGTACACCCAGCAGGTACTTCATCAGGTTGTAGCCATGAGGCCAGAACATGCCCTCGGGCACGGGGGTGGAAGCAAACATGGAGGGGTACGCGTGCTCGGCGCTGGTGGGGGGGAGGGGGGGTGGGACGGGCACGTCCTGCACGGGTTGGTACATCCGGTCCCGAGGGCGGCGGATGCGCAGGGCGGGCGTCTCAGCCTTGCGCTTCGCCCTCGCAAGCCGAGCCCCTATCCTGTCGTCCCTCAGCCTCCGGTAGCACTGCAGGAGCCTGATCACATTGGGCAGCTGTCCCATGACACACGACGACCACACCGCAAACACCTCATTCCCCACCGTGAAGCCGGTGCCCAGACCCAGGACCGCCGGCACAGACGAGAATAGCCGCACCAGGTCCGCCCCCACCCCACCCATGCTGGTCCAGACATCGGCGATGAAGAAGTCGGGGAAGAGCACCTCGGGGAAGGGGGCACATAGGCACCGCAGGAGTGACCTACGCACGAACAACTTGTACCTGCGAGAGGGGGAGTCCCCACGCGAGGCAGCCGCTGCAAACATGCGTCTGGCCGGCCACAGCCAGTAGACGGCATACCCCACCGCCACTATACCCACGAGCTGGTCCCCTGCCAGCCACTCGTTCTGGAGGGCAACGGGGACGTGTGCGGCGTTAAGGGGTAGGATATACCCGAGCATCTGCGTGAACCAGGGCGTCATGTCGATCACTAGCTGCTCGACAGCGGGGTCCTGCCGAGAGAAGGAGAGCAGGTTAACACTGGCTGTGCAGTACACCACACACGCCAGTACAAAGCCATGGATACACGCCACAAGTAGCATCTCCAGCGGCAGCAGCACCTTGGAGGGCTGGATGCCGAAGATAAAGCGCCACGACAGCTGCCCCTTGTCCCAGGCCAGCATGTTCAGAAACACATACACCCGGTACACGGCCAGTAGACCAAAGGACTGCAGGGCGGCGTCCTGTAGAGGGGACGTGAGCTGTATATCGCCCATGACGTCGTCCTCTGTGTCCAGGACGTCCTTCAGGGACCAGAACATCGACACCGAGGAGTGGATGGAGATCACTAGGCCGAGTATGAGGCCCATCAGCAAGCCAGACAACAGACCCGCAGACGTCGCGGATCGTGCCGTGTGGTGCTCAGACCTCTGCTGGTAGTGGCTCGAGAGGAAGTGGCGTGTCTTCTCGACCCTCGCGTGGCCGGTGAGACCTGGGAGAAAGAGGTCTGCCGTGGCTGCAATGAGGCTGTGCTCCAGATGCTCCACAGTCACACCGAGGCTGTCGAACCCTTTCAGTCGCTCGTCACACCACGCACGCATGGAGCCATCACCTTCGAGTGTCCCGTCTCCGACACTGACACCCACATCAACGTCAAACGACCGAGCCAGAGTGCCCACAATCTGCTGGTTGATGACGCCGAAGTCGTGAATGATGGACACACCCCGGTGGAACTCAGAGAGCAGGACTCTGAGCTCTACACATCGGTCGGAAGCAACATCCTCCAGAGATAGGGGCAGGGTAGTGCATATCTCGTCAAACCGAGCCTGCGCAGACACGCACTGCTCTCCCGCAAAGCGTATGCACTTGTCAATCTCCTGCGCCATCTCAGACACGAACCTGTCTCTCAGGTTGATGAACTCCGTGGAGATAGGGGCGTGGCTGCCCCTTCTTGCCTTAATAAGCCCCTTCAATAGGGGCTCGAAGGACGACGGGTCCACGCATTGAGAATGCAGCTCTGCGGGGATGTTGCTAAGAGCAGACATCGACCAGGCCTAACAGCGTAGAGACCAACCCCGGATATATAGACCTACTGTGACTACAGTGATGATGAATCACACACGGCAAGTACACACAGAGAGAGAGTGCGTACGAGGTGTATATATGCCACAGAAAGAGTAGACACAACACACCTTGATGAACCCTGAGCGGACAGGGCACTGGTAGGGTCTAGCCTAGAGTGAGTGGCGCCATGGAGGGACGAGAGGTGGGGTGAGAGAGTATAGTGCTGAGTGTGAGATATGGCAGACCACATCTAGGGGGGGGGGGGTTGCGTCAACTCGAGAGGAAATGTAGATATGAAAGGAAATGTATATATGACTATGAGAGGGACTGAACCCTATGGGGAGAGACTTGAGGGAGTGAAGGTATTGGTTGGGTTCAGTCTGGAATCAGTAGGGATATGTGGTATGGTGGGGTGGGTATAGTACCGAAACAGAGACATACTCAAGACTTATGAAGACCGATGCCCCTAGACGAAAAGATAACACAGCGTTAAATATATATGAAGTGTGTGTCTGCCCCAGGGTGAGAGTGACCTGAGGTGAGTGACGGCATGGTGGGAGGGGGGGGAGAGAGTGGCCTGGGGGGAGTTCATCAGTGACAGTAGAGAGAATGAGTGGGAGAGATGTTCCTGGGATGGTGTATATACAGAGGAGATACTGGGAAGTTGATATTGGGGGGGGGGGGGGGGCGAAAAACCCACAACTCTGGTGGG
>BDIP01000359.1:0-10349 GCA_003568945.1 Kipferlia bialata
TGAGTGTCTTACCCCCAGGCATGTACGAGATGAATGATGATGGAGAGTACACCTATGAGGGACTGTACAGTTGGATGCTTCCCTTTAGCGGCAGGTATATCTCTACTCTAGTATTTCTATTACCGGACTATCGCTATGCTCTGCAACTCCCTATTCTCTCTCTTCTCGTTCTCCTTCTACCCCCTTATAACGTCAGATCAAGTGCTCTGTGTGTGTCCTTACAGGGTCATCTGGTGATAGTGGGAGGTGCGGAGATGGATATATGAACACGCATATATGTATGTATGTAAATGTGTGTGTGTGTGATGATCGCTGTAGTAAGTGTTGATATGTTTGCATATCTATAGGTGTATGAGAGAACTGACATTTAGGACACGATCAAGTCTGTAACCCTGTGAGGGAATACTCTCTTTCTCTCTTTCTCTCTCTCTCTCTCTCTTACGCAAGGTCATGACCAAGCCTGTATTCCAGTGCTTGAGCTGTATCTTCAATCACTACAGAGGATATTTATACATATATATGTGTGTGTGTCTAGTCTAAGAGAGATACTCATCCTAAGGCAATGACCAAGCCTGTAACCCTGTCATGGAGGGTGTGAGTGACTAATAGGAGTCTCTCTCTATCTATTCATATCTATTTCTCTCTTATATTAGGTTATGATCAAGCCTGTAACCCTGTCATGGAGGGAGTGAGTGTGTACAACCCAGAGACGGACAAGTGGAGGGTCGGTGACCCAAGGTATGTACAAACATGTATATGTATACATATATATTTATAGAGTACATATACAGCATACATATCCAGTGTGTATCATAGTCTGATGGACTGGTCTGTCTTGTTTTTTGTTCTTTCCCTCTCTCTCCCCCTCAATGTAAGTATAGAATATTCCTCAACCCTATCCCCTTGAGTGCTATGATGACTCTCCCTCTCTCTCTCTCTCTCTCTCTCTCTCTCTCTCTCTCTCTAATACCCCAGTCCCCTTGAGTGCTATGATGACACCCACTACACTGTGGTTGATGACACCCTCTATGTATACCCCACATGGGATACAACAGTTATGAGGTATGGTAGTATGTATATATATAAGTATATATACATGTATTATATGTATATTTATATATATATATATACACCACATGGGATACAACAGACATGAGGTATGGTACACTGTATATATGAGTATATATACACTGTATACCATAGATATGTACACATATATACTGGGTGTATGCCAAACATGGGATATAACAGACATGAGGTAAGAGACGAGAGAGAGGTTCATATATAGTATTTTACTAGTGTATACAAACATATACCCCACATAGGACATAACGGACAGGTAGGGAAGCATTGTGTAGATATAGACACATATATAGGGGAAGCTTTATGTAGATATGAACATATATACATATGTACTTATATGCCCGACATGGGTCACAACGGACAAGATGTGAGTCAGTATACACGAGAGTTTGCCGAAAAGGACATGGCTTCAGTATATGGATAAATTCTCTCTAACCTCAGTGTCTACACCCTTAAGTTGGGCCAGGGTGTTGATCAGGATGACATGGGCACTACGTATATATATGTACTCTGCTACTCTACATCTATATTTAATATGAGTCTGATACCAGTGTGTACAAGCTCACTCTTGGTCAAGGTCTTGATAAGGATGACATGGGGACTGATGGGGGTGGTCTATATGGAGACAAGTGGGAGACAGTGGGGTTGGCTAGTCTGCCATGTGCAATTAGAGAGGAGTTACTCGGCGTGACTCAGGTTAGTATGTATATATACGTGTGTGTGTGTGTCTCAGATTGGTATGTATATAGTAGTATATACGATTAGTATATAGATGGATTTATATAGTATACTACTCGGTATGCGCTCAGGTAAGTGTGATAGTAATGATATACTACAGTTAAGTATACTGTATCCGTATAATGCTGGTGAATGCTAGATCATCTAAGTATGTATACTTGTTGTATATTGGTTATGATTCCCCATAATACTCACTCCAGTCAGTTGGCAGGCAGGTTCTCTCCTATGATGGGAATCTGACAGTGCGGGATAAGGTATGTATCTGGTAGAGAATATTTTGTAATACATTCACTCTATGATAATGCGAGTGTAACCACTATTCAGGCAACGTGATGCTGTCAATATATAGTCTACCATTGTCTAATCAACAGGTCAGTGGAGAGACGACAGTCTACCAGGGACCCGAGAGAACCCAAGATGTGAGTGGCGAAATGTGTTTTCATACTGTGTAATTAGTGGCTTCTCACTCTTGTTTCTCATTAGTTGTTATGCATACTCAAATTGTCCTCCAATCACTTCAATGATTATTCTCATATTATACTCTAATTGTCCCCTAATTATGCTCTGTGTATGGTCTGATTATAGGATTATGCTCGATATTCACTCTGATAATAGGATGAACACACACCCCTGTACGTTCCGATAGCGAGTGGAGAGTCAGGTACAACATATAGTTGTAATTAATGTATAGTATTGAGATTTAGGTAGGGTCGTGTATGGATATGGTCGGTGTATGGTACTGTGCTAACTCTTCAGGTATGCTATTCAGAGAGAGAGAGGACGAGGGTGAGAGTAGCGATGGTCCTCTGCTTGTGGCCAGAGCCCTGCCAGAGATGCTGTACCCACAGAGTGTAGAGTGATTCATAGTATGAATCATACCGTTTAATGGAGTTGATGGACAGTGTATCAAAAGTCAGGGGTATTAAGAAAGGGCCCTGCCTGAGATGCTGTATCCACAGAGTGTAGAGTGATTCAAAGTATGAATCATACCGTTTAAAGGAGTTGATGGACAGTGTATCAAAAGTCAGGGGTATTAAGAAAGGGTCCTGCCTGAGATGCTGTATCCACAGAGTGTAGAGTGATACTCATCCTATTATGGAATCACAATAGAGAGTTTGTAACAATATTGACTCTGAGATGCTATCACTTTCTGATTTGAGGTATACAAGAAATGTGGGATTTGAGAGTATGCGGACTGCAATTTGCGGTTGTGTTATGAAATTTACAATGTGAAAATCTCACCCACCACATTGTGGCACTTGCCTTAATAGTGTTAAGTATTTACTGAGTGCCCTCATGACTTTCTTTGAGTGAAGGAATCCTTGACGTACGCACTAGAGCTGCACAGCCTCTAACGTCAAGTCTCTCTCCGCTGTCTTCATCTGTTGCAGTGGTAACTAGTGATACAAGTCTTGAACTTTGTATCACAAACTGCAAATGTGTCAATACTCTCAACTGTGTCCAGTGGACACTGTCCACTCATGTACTGTGTGTCACGCTTGTACTCTAACTAGTCCGGACAGTTCAGTCCTCGATGCACACACGGGGGCTTAGCACATCTGAGAGCATCTAGTAGAAGATCTACCATGACCATGTCTCTGTTGTCAGGAGAATCCCAACCTGAGTCAGACTCAGCTGTTCTCAGGCCCTGAGAACAGTGTTGTCAGATTCTGACTCAGAACAGCATAGTGATTTCATCTCAATGATATCACACTAGTAGTGTGATCGCTCCTGATCGCTGCGTAGTCTACGCAGCGAATAGTGTGTACTACGTACTGGATAGCCAAGCCAACTTGGCTCACTAATACCATATTGAATATGTTAAATATGCCACTGCCCTGTATTGTTTTGCGGCTGTGAATAATTGTGACTCATAACGCTATAAGGGTTCGTATATTGCATATACTATATACTGTTCTTCGAAACTGGTTCAGTTGCTAAACACTAGTTCTTGGTTGCATTCCAGTGACTGGAGTCTGGTTTCCAGACCAAAGGAAGACAGGACGGCATAGAGTCACTCTATTAGAGTGAGAGAGAGCACTGTTCCGACACCTTTGCACGAATACGAATACATTTCATACACTATATCTAATACATCAGATAACACATGAGACATTGATGAGTATCTTGTTGTTGTACCACTAGTGGTAGTCTACCATGGTAACCAGGATGGTTAAGTCAGTCACTTAGGCTTCCCCCACTGGCCCAGTGGAATTGGGCCCCCAAACGCTGGAGTTACAATGAAACACCATATCACAGGCAAGGGCAGTTCCAGTGGAACTGTTCCACTAAGACAACGGCTGGTTAAGTTAACCAGGTTAACACAACTTGTGTCAAGCTAGCCCAATAATATAATTTGAGTTTGTTCCTATTCTCTGCCTATAGGTTAGTAAATACATCTCGCCGCGTCTTGCATCTATCTACCACCATTCGAATGATGCCATCTATTGAGTACCAATTTGATACTACTATAGACTGACTAATAGTAACGCAGCATCATTAATAAATCGTCACACACTTCACACAATATACGCGGGGACACAATCTCTCTCTCTCTCTCTCTCTCTCTCTCTCTCTCTCTCTCGCTCACCCTATGTGCAGTAGATGGGCATGTACTCATTGCGGGTGCCAGTCAGTCTCTTCACAGTGCGTCTGGGGGTAAGGATACGATGAGTATATAGATCTACAAATATATATGTAAAAAAATAATACCTGTGCCTGGCTCTAAAAATTATCATGTATATTATGGAAATGGTACATATATATACCTGTGCCTGGCTCTTGAGCAGCAGCACCCACAGGCACATGACAGGACACCAGTGGCAATGAGGGCAAGGAGGACAAAGATGATCTGATATAAGGGGCTAGAGGGAGACACACAGAGAGATAGAGCCAGTCCTAGTACCTTCTTGGGAGAGAGAGAGTAAGAGAGAGATAGAGAAGGAGAGCACCTTTCTAGGAGATGGGAAGCCAGGCAGCACAAGAGCTATATATATATATATATATATAGAGAGAGAGAGAGAGAGAGAGAGAGGGAGAGAGAAAGAGATAGAGATAGAGACTTACATTGACTGAGCTGAGTATGGACTAAGAGAGAGCAAGAGAGAGAGTACCTTCTTTGGGGATGGGTAGCCAGGCAACATAAGAGCTATATATATGTATAGAGAGAGAGAGAGAGAGTAAGAAAGAGAGGGAGAGTACCTTCTTTGGGGATGGGAACCCAGGCAGCACAAGGGCAGTCTCCATGCCTGGGGGTGACGAATTAGACAGCTAAAAACGAGTATATACTATATACATATGAATATAGGGGTAAGGGGACACGGCACTTGACTCCTTATCGACGACAAAATTGAGGGAGGATAGTATTTAGAGTGTATTGATAGTAGTACCTGTTGTCTTTCCCACTGCCTGCACGTCGTATCCCCCATCGACATAGTGGTTCCTGGTCTCCTGTATCTCGTGGCCAAGGTCTCCACCCAGGTGTCTATAGGTGAGAAAGAGTACAGTAATTATGACAACTATATATATATATATATATATGCGTAAATTGACATATATGATATTGATGGCCAAGGTCTCCACCCAGGTGTCTATAGGTGAGGGGATGGAATGTGTGTGACAATGCTCTATTGTATGCAAATAAACATGGAGTGCTAATTGCTACACATTTCGTACCTGTAGTGGAACAGGTCTGATAGGGTAGAGGGGTCAACTAATAATGTATACGTGTGTGTGTGAGAGAGTGAGAGTGTAGACACACAATCCTGTAATACTGTATTATGTATATATGTCTATATACCTGTGGCGGAACAGGTCTGACAGGGTGGAGGGGTCAACACCCATCTTGGCAATGGACTGGGGTGAGACGGGGATATATACATAGAGAGAGAGGGAGAGATAGAGTATATACCTCCTCCTTAGTCATCACTCTGCCAGTCTTCATGTCACTGCTGTAGAACACAGCTAGGGCAGAGTCAATCAGGGGGAACAGACCCGCTCCTGATTGTGAGCTTCAAGTAAATGAATATACATATATATACATATATATATATATATACATATAGGGCAGAGTCAATCAGGGGGAAGAGACCGGCGCCTGAGAGTGAGTATCAGTAAATGTATGTATAGCAACATACCAATAGTCCAATATATATATATATATATACTCATGGTTACAGTTGCATCATTACCTAGTGGCATGTACTCTGCAATGATGGCCTCTACCCACTTGTCACCCTGGGGTAAATAAGGGTCTAGATATATATATATATATATAGTGAGATATATATGTAAAAAGAGCCTTCGGTTGACTGCAGGTTTAAGGTGGAGAGAGAGAGGGGGGGGGGGGGGATGCAATAGTACCTGCAGGTTTGATGGGCTTCGCGTTGTAAAAGCAGAGATAGTATATAGTGTGGGTAACAAGGAACACACTCAGAGTTTGTTGACAATCAGTACACATCGATATGGCAGTTAGAATATGTAAAGGGAGACGGTACATGTATACACTGGCTGGCACCTGTCCTTCACAGCCACCTTGGCCAGAATGGCAGTGACTAGAGCCAGGGCAATGACAAGGCGCATATATGGTGATCGAAGAGAGATGAGTGGAGTAGGGTCTGTCACGCGAGGAGTATATTGAAACGATAAGGGGGCAGTGTTAGTTATGAAGATGTGGTTCACCGCGGTTCAACGTCCAATGAATTGTCTCTCTCTCTCTCAGTACCCTGTGGTGAGGCATATAGATAGACTCACCTTCTTCCAAGGCAGCTGCGGCAATACATAACCATCCAGCAACTACCGACAAGCCCCCAAAGATACCGACCCCACTCGAGATAGAGCCAGTACAGTAGAAGACCAAATATCTATTTGGTCAAACCAATACAACAACATAATACACAAAACTAATACAGTGCCAATCTTGAGGTGGAATTGGCATCTCTCTATCAATCACTCCCGCTCCAATATGTTGGGTAGACGCGAGTAATGCCTATTGTCTCTCTCCCTTCATTCGTGTCACCCTGACCCGTGTCACTCATCTGTGGCCTGACAGTACCAAACTAGCAGGTCTTGGAGAAGTCCTGGGGTGAGGGTGGGGAAGAGCAACACCTTATATATATATAAACTATGTGTCTCTATATATCAGGGTCTCTCTCTCACTTACTCTCTATCCATATACATACCTGATGAGTGACCAGTGTGACATCTGCCGCTGCTGCCATGGCTAGATCTGCCATATATCATACATATACTATATATACATATACTATACATATATATATATATACTGTACCTGATGAGTAACCAGTGTGACATCAGCAGCTGCTGCTGCCATGGCTAGATCAGCCAAATAATATCATACACACATACATGTACTCTATATACTATATCTCCCATATATACTAATACATATATATATACATATATACCTGATGTGTCACTAATGTGACATCAGCTGCTGCTGCTGCCATTGCTAGATCAGCCACAGTGCAGTTCATACGGGAGGGGGAGGGGGTGGCCCTGGGAGTATGAGAAGATAGAACATACATCAGTGTAGTATAAGGGGTGTATACATAATAGAGAGGGAGAGAGAGATAGCAAGAGTGCAGTTCATACGGGAGGGGGAGGGGGTGGCCCTGGGGGTGAGGCATCTGAAATACATGTCTATAGTCTATGGAGTATACACAATAGAGGGAGAGAGAGATATATAGTAAGAGGGTCAGTTCATACGGGAGGGGGAGGGGGTGGCCCTGGGGGTGAGGCGTCTAGAATACATCAGTGTAGTATAAGGGGTATACACAATAGAGAGAGAGAGAGAGATATAGTAAGAGTGCAGTTCATACGAGAGGGGGTGGCCCTGGGGGTGAGGTGTATTACATACATCACTGTACACTACATATGGAGATGTACATACCTGATAGAGACTGTGGGCTGATCTGTGCTCAGGGGCACTCCCTCCATGCTGTCGGTGCCCCTGGACACCTCAGACATTCTGGGGGGTTGGATATGGTGTAATAGACTATAAGAGTATATGTGAGTATGTATAAACAAGATGCTGTCGGTGCCCCTGGACACCTCAGACATTCTGGGGGGTTGGATATGGAGTAATAGACTATAAGTATATATATGACATCCTGGGGGTTGAATTAGCCACAGTGACTGGTGCTATATTGCATAGTTCACATGAATAGTGTATATACAATAGTACTTCCATCCGCATATCCATACCTCTCTGCCACCGTGACCGGTGCTGTGTGTGTGTATGCCATCAATGCATTATATCTATATATATATATATATATGCATACATCACTTGATACCTCTCTGCCACAGTGACTGGTGCTGTGTGCTGGGCATGTCATCAATGCATTATGTATATACACTATATATATATATACTATCCACCATACCTCTCTGCCACTGTGACTGGTGCTGTGTGTCTGTTGTGCCTGGCCTCCATACATTATATATATACTATGTATATATATATATATACATACATACCTCTCTGCCACCGTGACTGGTGCTGTATGGGGTATGTGCCTGGCCTCACCGGATATAGGTAGAGACAGACGGGCAGGGGCTGGGGGTTAGACTATTCAAGGAATCACACATACAGTAGGCGCACCATATATACCCACAGTTTACCTCCGGTCCACATCCAATGTCAGTGTAATGGAGCATATACAGTGTATATAGAAACTACACACCTTCTGGATCCGGTCCACACCCCATGTCTATGTATAGAGTCTTGTATATATATACATACGCACACACACATATATATACATATATATATCACACATCACACACCTTCTGGATCCGGTCCACACCCCATGTCTGTACCGGTGGATGTGGAGGTGCCTACTGGGGGTCAGTGTGATAGAGAATATTGGATCATCTGTAACAACTAGCGACTAGAAACCGAACACAATCCACACCTGACGACGGCCTAGTGGTGATTGGCTCCATGACACTCCCCCTCTCTCTCTCTCCCCTACTGCCACTGAATGAATATAGGTCATTCCACTCCCGAGAGGTGCTACGGTGCGCAGAGGCTGGGGTCAAAGATACATTTACATCCTCATAAACACGATATACAAGATCTAAGACAGAGAAAGAGAGTGCATCAGATGCTGCGGTGCGCAGAGGCTGGGATCAGGGGAAAAGGATCGTGATGCATACACATATATACTATAGTGATACGTGGAAAATGAAATAGAGAGATTATTACAAGTGGAGGTGCTACGGTGCGCAGAGGCTGGGGGGTGAGGATACGGTCAATGACTATACTCTACAATATATCATAAGTATCATCCCCCTCCCTACCTGCCTCCCTCATCCTGTGCCTGTCACTGTCTCTGACTGTGCCCCCTGCCATGACACGGTCAATCTCAGCCCTGATAGTGTTAGACGAGAGAGAGAGAGAGAGAGAGAGAGAGAATATGTCCATTAAAATAGTCACGGTCAATCTCAGCCCTGGGGTGAGAGAGAGAGAGAGAAAGAGACTGGATACGTAACAGAGAGAGTGTATATATCTGACTGTGTCATGACTCGGTCAATCTCGGCCCTAGGAGGGTGAGACACATACAAATACAAGCATAATTCCCATAGCGACGCCATGAGGAAGTATCAATGCACACCTTAGCACATTGGTGAGCCCTAGCTCCCTCTGTCCCCCCTCCAATCTGTGGGATGCAATACCTGAGGGGGTGGCACCCAGACCAACCTTGAGGCCCATGCCTAAGGGGTTAGATGGTTATATACACAGTGTATTACACAATAGTAACTACTCTATATACACCTATGCCCACCTTGAGGCCCATGCCTGGGGGGTTAGATGGTGTATATATACGGTTACGAATACAGGGGGAAAGACCTGATATATACTCATTCCCACCTGGCTGTCCGTCAATACCACCCAGCATATCGACAGTATAGATACACTGACTGTATGTATACATATATACACACAATACTATACACACATACCTGGCTGTCCGGCTGTCGTTGCATGTATAGTATATGATTAATGACTGTATATATACATATATACACACCACCCTATACTGATTCCTACCTGGCTGTCCGTCTATGCCCCCCAGCATGTCGTTGTAGGCATCCAGCTTGGCACCCTGGGGGTGAGGGTGTGTATAGATACACATATGCATATATATACCCTACCTGAATGGGTGCTGTCCACTGGTTGTGTCTCATGTGCTCCTCTGTGAAGCCGGCACCCTTCATCTCGTACCAGCCCTAGGATGAGTGCAATGTATATATGGAAACTCTCTTTGTATGTATGTTTATATGTATATAATAATATATACATATGCAAATACACTCATACCTGCACTGGCCTCCTAGTCCTGTCTCTCTCAATGTCTCTCATGCATGTCTGCAGGTGGTTCTCATCCATCCTGGGGTTACTTCAATATCTATTATATATATATATATATATATATATATATGTATGTATATATATATGTTATCATCCATCCTGGGGGGTTATATAGAGGTGTATACAAATA